>CASHTH010002555.1:0-26742 GCA_030341885.1 Geodia barretti | reverse complement strand
GGAGCTCCATATCCGACAGTAACATGCACAACATAATATAAGCGTTGGAACTATCCTAGCTACACTAAAACGAACTAAGTCAATCTAAATTAATCTTCTTACCAATCTTTCAAAACCGTCCTCAAACTAAACTCTCATCTACACTTATCCTCTCCAATCAATCCAAAAACCTTTATCATCACCAAACTTTATCGACAGAATCAATCCAACCCCCACATCCATAATCTCCCTATACTATCCTCCTAGATCTACTCACACCACAGACCCCAGTCAATCCTGCAAACAAAAGTCCCCAAGTCTCCACCACTACTTATCAATCATTCCCATCTCAGCTTCCTGTCCACCTCCCTCAACAACCCATTGATAATACGGAAACAAAATTGGAGATAAGCTACATCCTGAGCTAAACCCTGTTCAACATTAAATGCCTCTGACCGTTCCCCATCCAACAATACAGCACTCTTTGAATACTCGTACATCTTCTTTATGACCCTCCACATCTTCCCTCTTACCCCAAATTCCCACAACTTAAACCACAGGCCGTTACGCCACACACTATCGTATGCCTTCTGCACATCTAGAAAGAATGCATATGTCTCCTTCCCCTCCTTTAGTCTACCCTGCACGAGTTCATTCAGCGTATAAAATATTATCAACACAACCCCTTCCAACCCTAAAACCAGCCTGGCCCTCATGCAATGCTTGCCCTCGTCCAGATGCTTCACCAACCTATTGTTCAATACCTTACAAAAGACCTTCCCAACCACACTCAGCAGAGTGATGCCCTATAATTCCCAGGATCCTCCTTATCTCCCTTCTTAAACAGTTAACTATGAGGCCCTCCCTCCACTGTGGTGGCACAAAACTCCTCACGCCAAATACTGTAAACAACTGTTTAAGTAACTCAAATACCATCCCTGACCCACCATGCTTTAGAAGCTCCCCCCAAGCCCATCACTACCACCAGTCTTGTTATTCTTCAACTTTCTAACACACAATGCAATCTCCTCCAAATCTATTTCCCTATCCAATACATTTTCCCACACAATCTGTTGGAAACTCACACACTTTCTTATCCACTTCCTCTTTCCAACTCATCAAAGGCTGTATCAACACTACAAGTGCCCAACTGCTGATAATGCCTCTTTAACACCCTCTAACTTGCCCTTTGTACTAGTCACTGACACCCCAGCACTATTCCTCAAAGCTGTAATCCCCTCCTCTTACCCTTTGTCCTTCTACCAACAAATGCCCAAAATTCTTTCCTATTACCTTAAAAATCTGAATTTGCTCTTTCCACTACCTCATTCCAAACCTCAAGCTTCTTCTGAACAACTAAATTCTTCACCTCCCTACGCAGTTTACTATATTCCTCCCATAGATAATCCTGACCCTCAAGAATTTTCTTGTAAGCCTTCCTTCTCTGCTCTATCTTCTGCTTAATCTCGTCATCCCACCACCTGACTGCCCTGCCAACACACTACTATACCTTCTCTCCTACCTCGGCCCTTGCCACCTTTTTTACAACCTGCTCCCACTCCTCTACAACTGCACTGACTAACCCACTTCCGCTAACACCCTCACTCACTTTCTCCCTGATGCTCTCTGAAAATGATTCAACCTCCGCTTTCAAGGCCTCACTATACTTTGCTCTAACCCCCTCATTTACACGCCACTTCCTTATTGTCTGCTTCTGCCTTTTACAACACTTTGTAACCCGGCCCAACTCCAGCCACACTAGAAAATGATCCGAGGCACCAATATCAGTTATATTAACCTGTACATCACCAGATTCCCTCATCAACTGCATATCCGTAACTATATAATCTATCACTGATTTCTGCTGCAGGCTCGGCCTTACTCTAGTCCACTCAGGCTCCGACATTAACTTCCTACCATTACATATCACCAGCTCCACCTCATTCAAGAATGAAATCAGCCTATTTCCACTGGCATTACAAGTCTCCTCCCCAAACATCCCAATGACATCATCGACATCAGTAGATCTACCCACCCTCACATTAAAATCATTAAGAAGAACAACCCTCCCCTTCTGCATGAATCCAAGCACATCCTCCTTCAACTTGACGTAACTATCCTCCTTAACAGAAGCACAAGCACTATCTGTAGGCATGTAAATGCAGCACACATACAATGCTTTCGTCCCTCTCCCACCTCGAACCTTCATCCACACGCTCTCCTCATACCTGACTTTACTTACAAGCTCTACCTCGTCTATCAAGCACTCCCGAACCAAGAACCCAACCCCTCCTTCCCCTCTACGACTACTCTGATTCTCACGAGGCTTTCCAAACCATCTATAGCCATCAACAGCAACTGCCTTTCCCTCCCTCTCCCAAGATTCCTGACCAGCTACTACATCAATCTTGAACCTTTGCAAAAGCTCCCATACCTCTCTCTGTTTACGCTCACTACAAAGGCCTGAAAAATTCCATGTAGCGACTCTTAGCCTTCTGTCCTTTTTGCCTTGGCCACTCACCCTCTCACTAACAACTGAAAGATTCACTTCACTGCCTTCAGGCACATCAGCTGCACACTCATCCACACTATCAGCTAAAACCTAAAACCTATTACACACCGAACGCCAACATGTACAGCCTCTTTAGCGGAGCAGGTTTCATCTAACATGCATCTACGCCCAATCTTCCGAAGACAGGCTGAAATTTGCGCCACAACGGCCTTACTAAGGCCCTTATGCAGTAACACTAACCTCACGTGATCGCCCTCCCAAGCAATGCTTCCACTAGAAAAAAACGACTAATCCTATATCCGCGAGGTTCGCCCGTATTTCCAGCGTTGACAGGCTTTTAGGCATTCCCCATAAAATTATATTCGCCCTAGCCCGTTTATTGCAACTCACGACCCAGTCTTGAGCAGACTTAGTCCGGACAGCTGTATTCACCGAAGCGTCATTGGTGGGCATTAATTGTAATTCGCGCTGCAGTTTGAAAATAGGCTGCCGAAGACCTCCAAGAGTAATAGATAATGGTAGCTGGTAGATTCCTCTCCCTCCAAACACCAACAGAAGTAGCAGAAGATAACAGCTTCAAGGAAAAAAAGCTTTCGAAAGCAGAGCTAGAAACTAGCTACCACTCGAGGTATGTTTCCAAGGAAACCCCCATCTCTGATTGGTCAGCTAAGCATACAATACTTCGTTTCGATATTTTATACAACTTTCTGCAAGTGCATCCTCTTAATTTCGAGCTACTAAACTTGGGCATAAAACTTCAGGGGTCGGCACCCCGGTGGCACTTCTGTACTTTTTGTCACCTGCTATCTGCAAAAATTCACAGTAGATTGGTTCCAACCTCTCTTAAGCGACATCAGTAGTCGGGTGACTCCATGCACCCTGGAGCGAAGTGAACAGTTTCTAGGTCTACATTATGCAGTGGTCGGATGGGTGACTAGATAGTATATGGTGTAGCAAGACTCTTCGTTTCGATATTTTATACAACTTTCTGCAAGTGCATCCTCTTAATTTCGAGCTACTAAACTTGGGCATAAAACTTCAGGGGTCGGCACCCCGGTGGCACTTCTGTACTTTTTTTCACCTGCTATCTGCAAAATTCACGTGATTGGTTCCAACCTCTCTTAAGCGACATCAGTAGTCGGGTGACTCATGCACCCTGGAGCGAAGTGAACAGTTTCTAGGTTCTACATTATGCAGTGGTCGGATGGGTGACTAGATAGTATATGGTGTAGCAAGTAAGAGCCGAACACCACTGACTTCCATGCGACTACCGTGGTGCAAGAGACCAAAAGTGATAACAGAAAAGAACTGGTAGTAGTAAGGCTTTCAAAGTAGCAGTACAAAATTCTGAATAACCACACATACTGTTAGGTTGAACTCTCACAATTAGTGACCAAGGTATTGGTATTATACTTCATGTTTACTTTTTCTGTGCATATTAGTATGCAAGCTTACCATAGAAATTGACCGACAAACCAGCCTGTTGGTCCCCATTAGTACACATTTTGTCACAATTTGCTATAAAGTGTAGCCAGATAAGCGTTAGGACCTTTTGCCGGACATCATAACAAGTTTTCATGGCAGATAATGGTTGAAGCTGTAGTCCCTCTCTTCTAAAACTGCTAAGTTACTGAAAGTGACTGTGTAAACTTCCTGTGCTATATTGCTATACGCCCTACTTAGAACCTCTCATGAATAATTCCCTTTGATGTTGAGTGTAGTAATCAAGTGTCTAAAACCCGTAGTACTGGGTCTGCCAGGTATCTAAGTACTAAGTCTCTAAGTGAAGAATTTAGATCACTGAGGTTTCACAAAGGTCAAATTCATAATAATCGAGGTGTGGGAAGGCCCATTTGCTCCTAGCTTCGAGACTGCCGCCGATCTCATCATACAAGCATCGCAGCGCTCAGCCCGCGTCGCTTGGACGATTTGTTGTTGGTCGCTAGTCAGGCGTTTCCCGGTAAAGCGTTTGTTCCATGTAGCTGATTTCAACGCCTGACTAGCGACACACAACAAATAGTCCAGATCAAGCGACGCGGGCTGAGCGCTCCAGTGGCAGTGTCTTGCTCCGGCGGGGGCTTGCAGGATATATCCATCCAGTTATCGCGATGCTTGTATGATGAACTCGTCCCGCTCGGCAGCAGTCTCGAAGCTATGAGCAAATGGGCCTACGCCGTTTCCCAGCCTAAATTCTGGCGGGCAGAGCTAACTGGGTAACGGGTCTTGCACACTATCGAAATGACTAAGCGAAACTGCGCTCTCCGTGCCGCGGTTCTAAGCCGGTTAGACCACTGAACTCGTGTCCTCGGTTTGAAAACCCTCGTGGGTCGGGATGAGAATGTTCTCACCCCTCCCCCTCGGGTTATTCAAACCTCGTAGTGACTTGTTCCAGTGATATAACCTATACATAGAACACGTGCTTACTATACGCAACGCATAGTGCGTGTGTTTACTATACGCAACGCGTAGTGGGCCTGCGGGTCATGCGTGGACAAATTGACCGCGCGACTACGCAACTACACGGACGCCTAGCAATATTGATCGGAAAACATCCGATGACCGACCGTTAACACAAGCACTGAAAGTAAGTCTCCAAACCTTGTCAGTTCATCCACTATTCTTGTCACGCCATGTTACATCTTATGACTGTGATCGCAATTAATCATCAAAGATTGGGAACATTTTGGTTACTATGTTGGACGGCCAAGAAAATTGATCAGGACTGTCAGCACTTATCAACAGTTACATGTAACCCATACTGTGTATGCATATCGCTTTTCTAGTTTTCCGAAGGTTTGCACTGTAATTATTCATTTGTTTTATAGCTGTTTGCCGTTCTATACTTGTTTACTTCATCTATCATTTCACATATTTGCAGTGGATTAGATATACCTGAAGTCAGCTATGTAATCAACGTAAATGTTCCTGCTTCACCCGTTGACTATGTCCATCGAATTGGACGTACTGGACGTGCAGGTAAGAATGTGGATGTAACATTGTTAAGTTCTGTTTTTGGGACTGAAAAGCAAGTGAACCAGCCAATCCGCTAATTAGCACGGGCTTACCACGACCAGAACGCTTGCTCTTCGTTCCTTGGAGGCACCAGAAGTTGCAAATGCGGGGCGTGTATATACTCTCGCATGTTATCTAGTAATAGCTAGCAACTCTTTGCGACCTGGTAGGAGCTCGAGACCACGAGTCAGTATAGGATAGGCCCAGCCCATCAATTACTACCACCCATGCGTGTATTTCCGCGCGCGCGTTTCCAATCCGCCCTTTATATGCAATCTGTTCGCGCTTGTGCGAGATATTCCCCGTAATATATCCCGTTTTCACATATGCTAAAATTCTGCAGAGAACATTTAACAAGCCTATTGTTGAGCTAAAAACATGGCAAATGCACAGTGAAATATGTGCCTGACTTGGTAGTATGCTTACAGCCTTTCACAGAAGGCGGTCTTCCTCAACTTTGCTTAAATCTCTAGTGTCTTCGCCGAGGGTTTGCACTTTGGGTGTGTCTGACCACCTTACTTGCGCCCTAAGCCTCTCACAGTTCCGGGTAGGGTAATTCAGAAACTGGGACTGTTTAATGCTAGAATGTTCGTTATACGGCCTATCTACCCCATAAGCTTTGACAAGGTCAGGTAGAGACTGAACCTTCTTGTTGCAAGACAGTTAGGATTCTCGAAAATGAAATGTCTGAGGGTATTTATTGTTGGTTGCACACATGCATGGGAATGTTATACACATGTATACCAATGCATGCCAGCTTTCATTGGCATGTATGGTACTATTAAGAGGGTACCTGACCACATTTTGATACTTCATGGGTTGAATTCTACTATGCCTAGGAAATATTGTCTTCTAATTTTTGGGCTTTGTATATCATTGGTGTATTCATGAGTTAAGGTCCCATTTCTAAAGGAGTGGGAAAAAATGCGTATTAGCATGTGTATATACAAGGATTCCCTCCCTCTCCTTTATCTAACCTAACATCTCCCTCTCCACTAGTGTCAAGTCACGCACGCATTTTCTTATACATGCGCGATTGACTTGCGTGTGTTCTACTGTGTACCAAAGAATTCCTACATGGAACAGGTCATCTACGAATGTTTCGCCTCCAAGCAAGTTGTCCAACTAATACTGTAGAACACATTATGCGTGAATGGATGTGCAAAGGGAATGTGGCATTATATAACACACTTAGCTAACTTTAAATGTTTAAATGTGTGTGCACTCGAATGATGCAATAGCGCACGAGGTTGCGTAATGCACGAGCGGCAGGCAAGTGCATTAGGCAACCAAGTGCAGCTCTTGCATTACGCAACCTTGTGCGCTATTGCATCATTCGAGTGCACCACATTGAAACACGCAAAGTTAGCTATAAATGTTTTATTTCTTGTCACATGACTTCTTTGTGGACCAGGGGCACCCTTCCTGTCCTGCCAGTTCGACCTCGAGAGTAGAGACACTCTCCATAGTCTGTAGAGCATTGCGTGTGCCTGTAAACTGTTGTAGTAATGCCTGTCACGAGTTACGCTAGTTCGCACGGTGTTGCAAGTTGTGGAGCAGAGACAGTTTGCCAGTTGTGTTGTGGCCAAGCTCTATGCACCACCTGTGTTGAAAGATGCCTACAATGTGAGTAACCATGTTATCCGCCTTCTCAATAAGTCACTTAGCCCCGTTGATCTCCCTCCAGACAATGCGCACAAGTTTAGGCGATCGTGTGTTGAAGCGCAGCAAACCTGTCAGTATCCGGCTAACGCATGCTAATGTGTACATTTCGTGATTTAATGCACGCATCTGATTTTTCAGAAGACGTGTGACCAGTAATAAATGTGTAGTATGTATTAATTAATGTTGCTTAAGAACAATAAGGGGAACCGTGATAGAATGCAATTGAGTTCCATTTCTAAATTTAGCCCTTACTGCCCAATTCCCACATTTTTTATGCTCCTATATAAAAAGGAAAGGGACCCAAACTCATTATAAAAGTGAAACAAACAAATCTTAAATGTGTGGCCAACAACCTGTGTCATCCCTTATCACTAAGTACGGTAGTACTTAGTATATAGGGATGAAACAGGTTGTCCTGCATTATGCCCATACATTTGAGATTTTCATGTTTCACTTTCTATTTCAATAAGATCCAACTTTTGACAAATCGCTTTTCAATTTTCTTCTTGTTGTTGTTGTTGTTGTTGTTCAGTTTAGACAAGCGTATCTAAAAAACCGGGTAAGGTATGGATATGAAACTTTGCACAGATATTGGAATCCATGACAGGTCGTGCAAGAGCATTTTTATTTCTTCGTAAACAACAACAAATAGCCCCAGGCAAAACATTATGATAGAGACAAATAAAGTGTGCTAACTGGGTAAAGCTAATACCCAGAGCCCAGAGTGATAAGACTTTGTACACACATGCAACCCATCATTAGTATCAAAATGTAAACATTACAAGTTTGTAAACAACAACAAACAGCCTCGGGCAATAAAATGTGTTTGTGCCTATAACTTGCTTATGGTGGGTACTCTAACAATGCGAACTTGGTACACTGATGTACCATGATGAGAGTTCATCGAAACAGAAATTACAAGTTTGTAACAACAACAAACAGCCTCAGGCAATAAATACTTGTAAATGATGTTTGTGCCTGTAACTTGCTTATTGTGGGTCCTCTAACAATGAAACTTGGTACACTGATTTACTATGATAAGAGTTCATTGAAACATGAATTACAAGTTTGTAAACAACAACAAACAGCCTCAGGCAATTAAGTGCTGTTTTTCCTATAACTTTGTACACTTATCTACTTTGGAAGTGAAATAAAAATGTAGATGACGACTAACAGACCGAGGCAATAAATACATGTTACTTTTTATATGGACATTATGCCCCAATGCATGTGCATGCCGTAAAAAAAGGAAAGGAGACAAGTAAATAAAATATTCTGCGAATTAAAAAAGTGTGGAATATAGGGATGCCATAAAAAGCAAGGAGACAAGACAGGATGACCTGGGCATGTGATGCAGTAGTACAATGGGATGATTGTTACATCTTCAAACTGACATTTCTTGCTCATGTAAATCTTCCTCCACACAAGCCCTATATTACCGCCACTTTTCTCACAACATGAATTTGTTTAGTGTGAGGATATGGTGAGGCTGAGACACATCGATCCACTCGGGCATAAGAAACGAGTCATAGCTGCACATCATACAATAGAGATCACAGCATTGTAAAACTCATCGTTAGTTGAGCGAACACCGAAGTCTTAGACTGCACACAATGCAGTCACAACCAAAACGAAGGGGCTGTCAGAGAGGGCAACACCTGTGCATCACGTGCTTAAGAGATGAGTCATTCTATGAGGGAACACAGTCATGCTTTGCGACAATATAGGGCTTGTGTGGAGTAAAATTTACATGAGCAAAAAATGTCAGTTTGAAGATGTAACAATGATCCCATTGTACTACTGCATCACATGCCCAGGTCATCCTTGTCTATAATATAATAATTATATATAATTATATATACGGAAACGTTTTGCATTCATAAGACTAAGAGCTCACTTCACTCGTCAATATAACAGCTATAGGATATTCAGAATAATAATTATTATGTAGCTAAACTCAGGTTTGTTTAGCGTGCAGTTGTAACAAGATTGGGGGAAACGTTTTAAAAATCTTGGACCTATCCATAAATGTTTCTTTATACCAATATAGGGTGTATCGGGTGCCCGAGAGGCTGGCACTGCTGTGGGAGGTGGTGGGGGAGATGTGTGTGCTACCGGCCGGGCTGGCACAGCTGTTGCTGGAGAATCCCCGACTTGGCCTGCCATGCCGCCAACGCCGTCTGCTGGGCAATAAGGAGGGTTATTGACTTCGCCCTGAGGGTCGCAATCTGGGTGGTGGACAAGAGCCGACACATCCTCGACATTGCCAAAGCTGCCCTGCACATTGCAAGGGGCGTAGTGTACGTGGCAAGACACACTCTGGATCTCGCTATTGCATTCCTCGACGGCGTAAGGTATGCGTATCGTGTGGGGGTGAGGGCCATCAGTGCAGTCATTAGTTTTGCTCTCACAAAGATCATCAACATCAGAGAGATCTACTTCAAGGTGGGGCTGGGAGTGGCTAGTGGTGGAGAGTTTGAGTGTCGAGTGAAGGGAGCCCTGATGGGTGGAGACATTAACATAAATTTGAGGATCAACACTAGAAATATTTGGTCGATTATCAGATCTCTCGCCGAAAGAGCAATTCCTGGGCTCTCCAGCTTTATTGAATAAAATGAACATTGCAGCTGTAGTGTAGACTTCAGTTTAGAGACGGTTAGTGTTATTGTAGATATCACAATGTGCTGCATATTTTATTTCATAGACGTTAGTATATCACTAAGTACGGTAGTACTTAGCATATAGGGATTGACATGGTACCTAGCATCATAGATGTATGGGGCTATGATAGGGAGTTTTGTTCATCATCTTCTTCTTCTTCTTCGACCAGTGTAACTCAAAAACCGAAAGAGATAAAGCCATGAAATTTTGTAGGAATGTGCAACGTCATACTTTCTTGTTTGTAAACAACGTTGTTTACTGTAAACAACTAAAAATGTGCCTCAGGCAATACATTATAATGGACATACATGTGTTAGTGTAATTCACATTAATTGAAGAGCTATGTGAACTATACATAATGTATTCAATACCCAACATCAAAAACACAACAATACATTATATATAAACAACAACAAATAGCCTCAGGCACTTTTCTTTCTTCACGTCTCAAACTCCTTAATGGTAGGACGCATAGAGATCAAACTTGGTACGTATGTCTATTATATCATTTCCATGACAACTACATGTTTTCATGACGACCGCATACTGTTTGAAGAAACCGCAGACGATTATCTTTATAATTACTTCTTCACTCCTCAAACTTGCTAACTGTAGCATGTATGGAGGTGAGTACCTTCTGTAAGTCAATATAGCTACACATTTTTAACTGGCTAGCTTACGTTTTGCTGTTGATTTGTACGAGGAGCAACTTGGCAATGTGCGCTGTTTTACGCGGGCCTTGCCCAGCGCCTTCATTGTTTGTCCCCCAGGTTATAGCTATCATTGTAGTCTGATTACTGAAGCCTGCCTACGAAACCACCCCACCATATGTGCCACAACCTAATTGCATCGTTGTTGGAGACACTACGCATACACCCTGCTTCAGGTACATTAGCTTCTGCTTTCAACAGTTATCTCTACAACACCCATGAACATCAGAGTGACTGAAAAATGCAGAAGGCATGAAAAATAGTGGAAACAAGTGGAAATCTCATTTCTTCAAAATGAAGGTGTGATATAGGGATGGCTTGAAGCACCAAAAAGGAAGAAACGAGGGGTCATTACACAGCAAAGATGCACCAAGCTACATGATACCATCCCTATATCTTTGTCTCATAGTGAACTTTACTTGTGAACTATAATATAGCTAACACAAAGATATAGGGATGGTGTCATGTAGCTTGGTGCATCTTTGCTGTGTAATGACCCCTCGTTTCTTCCTTTTTGGTGCTTCAAGCCATCCCTATATCACACCTTCATTTTGAAGAAATGATTTTTCCACTTGTATAAGCCGTTAGGGGGGATATGGGGCTTGATACGTTACAAGGGCGTAGGGATAAGAATAAGTTGAAGTGGTGGTATAAGTTAGCGGCATTGCCAGGCAATAGGTATCCGAAGAAGCTTTTTATCAGGAATGGAATTTTAAGCCACGGAGAGGCAGGCAGAGGAAGGGTAGGAGTAAGGTCATTGGTGATCTCTTTTCGTCATTAGGTCTTGACAAGGCAGAGTGGTTGCATGATATTCAAAATGGGGATTGCTCCTTGAAGGGCTTTCTGTCTATAATAGGGGACAGTATTAATGAGAGGGAGATTAGAAAGTTTGAAGAGGGGCTAAATAGCAAAGTAAAGCTGTTATTGTATAAGACATTTAACAAGGTGGTAGAGTTCAAAAAGTACTTGCATGGGAAAAGTGATGCTGGGTCTAGATTAATGTTTAAGTTCAGGTCAGGCACGCATGGGCTAAATGAGGAACTGGGCAGGTATAGGGGGAGGGAGGGGTGAAAGAGTGCCTGTTGTGTGATGATGAGTGTGAAAGTGTGAGTCATGTGTTGTGGGAGTGTCCAACATATAGTAGTCTTAGGAGCAATTTCTTAGTTGCCCTGCAGGGGAAGCTTGGGGATGATGGGTTTGAGCATTTTCAGTCGCTTGATAGTTTCAGGAAAGCATACTTTATATTGGGTAGTGAACTGTGGGAGGATAATTTTGGTTCTTTGCTTGGCCTTGTTAAAGATTTTATTTTGGATGTTTGGGAGCTAAGAAAGGTTAGGTTATACGGCGATAGTCCCTGTGTACAACAAACCCAGTCTCAGATTGCGTCTGGGGAGCTGCAGGGTGTCGCTGGTGGAAGGGGTGAGTTGAGGTGAGACAGGAACCTCATGTTCATATGGTGTATGTTCGTGTGTTAACGGTTCCGCCCATTGCTCTTGGTGCGTGGTCTATGGCCCTAGTGCTATGGCAGCCACCTGAGTATTATTATTATTGTAATGTGTATATAATTATATGTCGTCATGCGTGGGTGGATCAAAAGCGCCGCCACGCACTATATCGGGGCGAAATACCACCAGTGGAGAGCAATGACAACAGCCAAGTGTGAGTAAGATTTGGGTAGTCGTTGAATGTGTCTACCGATTTCTGCCTCTACAGCAGTGCAAAATGGATACTTACCGAATCCTTTTAACTGTACTGTGGGGAAACTCCTCCACGGTAGTTAATAAGGATTCGGTAAGTATCCATTTTGCACTGCTGTAGAGGTGTATCGGCAGCACAAAAGTAGAGAAGACCAATAATTAACGACTTTGCTGCTAAGTGAAGACAATTATCCAGTAACAACAGGAAATGCACAAAATTTGAATCACTTATTCGTAGATGACAAATTGATTTCAAAAACCACTCCACACTTGTTTATAACTAGGTAGCTATGGTGTATTGTGAAGGACTGCGTGGGACAGTACTAAGTAGGAACAGCACTGCTGGCTAGCTGGTGCGGACCGTATCCCATCATCCGTCGAATTAGCCCGGTAACCTACCAGGTGAACATGACAGACCGCGCAAGAAAAAGAGGGTATTTCACGTAAATATGCTCCGACAGTGGCATTCACCGTGTGCGGTGTCACTTTTCGTCGAGGGAGCTGTCGAGGAACCGGACGGTGAGATCGATGAGGACGTAATCCTCTGGGACCCAGGAAAAGAGTCTAACGAAGCCCCCACGATCAACAGTCAGTTGTCCTCGGAGGAGCGAGAGCAGCTGCACCAGTTGCTAGAAGAGTTCAGCGATGTCCTTCGCAACGAACCGGGAAGGACCCATGTTGCTGAGTACCACATACGAACAAAAGGGTCGCCCCCGATCCGATTACCCCCTTACCGCTTGTCCCATGCCTACCGCGATATCGTCGAGACGGAGCTCGAGCAGATGGAGCGAGATGGCATCATCGAGCGCTCCAGGAGCGAGTGGGCGTTCCCCATTGTTCTCGTTAAGAAGAAGGACGGCACCCTCCGAATGTGCGTGGATTACCGCCGTCTGAACGCAGTCGCAGAGGCCGACGCCTATCCCATGGCCCGTGTCGACGATTTGATCGACTCACTTGGAAAGGCCAAGTATGTTACGACGCTCGATCTCGCCCGGGGATATTGGCAAGTGCCAGTACACGAGGAATCGCGGCCCCGTACAGCATTTGCGACGCCCTATGGACTATTTGAGTTCAAGGTGATGCCTTTCGGCCTCCACGGAGCTCCGGCCACGTTCCAAAGAATGATGGACGACGTGTTGCGAGAATGTTCCGATTACGAAGCTACCTACCTGGACGACGTTGTTATCCACAGTACTACTTGGGAAAACCACACTCACCACATCCGAAGCGTTCTGTCGACACTCAGGAGCTGGCCTGACGGTAAAACCGAAGAAGTGTCAACTAGCAATGAAAACTTGCACTTACTTCGGCCATGTCGTTGGGAATGGAGAAGTCCGGCCAGAAGAAGGGAAAGTGAAAGCAGTCGTGAACTATCCTACACCCACGACAAAGAAGCAAGTACGCGCCTTTCTAGGACTAACCGGGTACTATATACCGGAAATTCATCACCGCATACGCAGATCTCGCCGCCCCTCTGACCGACCTAACCAAAAAAGAATCGCCGAATTGCGTCCGTTGGACTAGCGAATGTGAACGGGCATTACAAGCTCTAAAACAGGAACTGTGCTCCCAACCAGTACTCAGGAGCCCCGACTTCGACCGCGAATTCCTATTGCAGACGGACGCTTCTGATCGAGGCGTAGGGGCCGTCCTGATCCAGAATAGCGACGACGGACTAGAACACCCGGTGGCTTACTACAGCCGGAAACTTCTACCGAGGGAAGCGCGTTATTCCACCGTGGAAAAGGAGTGCCTGGCCATAAAACTCGCCACTCATGCATTTCGGGTTTATTTGCTAGGACGGAAATTCACGATTCAGACAGACCACCGCGCATTGGAATGGCTCAACCGACTCAAGGACAACAACGCCAGGCTCACGCGATGGAGCTTGGCCCTACAACCTTACAATTTCACCATTCGGTACCGCGCGAGGAGCCATCAACGGAAATGTAGATGCCCTGTCTCGCTCATTTCCAACCGATCCTACAACATCATCCCTGGAGAAGGAGGGGGGAATGTGAAGGACTGCGTGGGACAGTACTAAGTAGGAACAGCAGTAACACAGTCCTTCACCACTCTTCGTCCCTTTAGTAGACTAGAGTGTTGTAATTCTCACCCCTTGTAGTTCCTTTAGCACTCCTTCCTACTCCCACTCTATTGTACCTCACTGAAAGGGCCACATATGCTATGCCCACTTAACGTCAATCACATCTTCCTCTAGACCATATCAGCACCTACTCCTCACCTGCTGTCCTGGACCCACTTTTCCTCTCCCCACCTCCCACCTTTCCTGTTTCCTTCACTCACCTTTCCGTTTGGTTCTTTTGTATAAAAGAGCCAGCTCCTCAGAATAGAGAGAGAGAACTCCCGAGATATATTTTCGCTACCTACCCCGAGAACCCTCTTCGCCGCTACGGCCGCGCTCTACCACATGTATATAGGATGGACATGGTATCTACTAGTGAAAATGTTAAACATTGGCGAGCGGGAGTTGCGTCGGGGCTAAGGCAACAACTAATACTCACCCAACTCTTTGTGTCTAGTTCTTTGCTCTGTGAAATAATGTCTCATGCATTCATGAATAACGAGAAGGGATGTAGGGATTGGGTTGTATACTAGAAGAATGTTGAACATTGTTGGCGAGCGGAAGCGACCCAACTTGGGATTTGCCCGCGATGTTCGGGCTGCATAACGTGCCGTCAGCGCACAGCTTTCCTTTCGTGAAGCAAGACAGATTTACCTGTCGCCGTTACATGCGTACTGTACATTGGCAGAACGGTGATCAGGTGAGCAGAACGACTTTCAGCTTGTCATGGTCCACCAGGCAGCTGGCATGTAGCAGTATCTGCACGGTGAGCAGGTGAGCAGAACGGTACCCACCTTACGCTTTCAACTGGTCTGTCAGTTTCATGGTACACCGGGCAGCTGGCATGAAGGCAGCGTTCGATGGGGCCGGCTGGCCAACCACGCGGCGTGTGTAATAATACGCAAAGAAGCCGCGCATGCGCACTTACACGACGTACACAAAATCGGCCCGTTGCGACGGCTCGCTCCCGCTCGCCAATTATAGTAAAGTAGATAATTATAGCTTAATTATCTCCTTCGATTAGTGTATTATACATAACTCAAAGACCATATAACAACTTATTGTATTTTGCGTGGGCGAATCAAAGGCGCCGCCAGTACTATATTCATCATACAGAACGGTTTTTGAATGAACTGTACTATATCGCGCAGAACTGTACTATATAACACGAACTGTGCTATATCCGCGGACTAGCGGCGGGAACGACGCCCTCGGCGGCCTTTCGTAGACGGAGTTCGACTCAGACGGTGACACAAACAGCTGCTGGAAGGGCGCTCCGCGAGCTTCTAGTCCTTCTGAACTTGCAAAAAAAAAATTTCCCTGGCCGCCGCGTTTTGAACTATATCCGCGGACTAGCGTACGCTTTGCGGGAATGACGCCCTCGGCGGCCTTTCGTAGACGGAGTTCGACTCAGACGGTGACACAAACCGCGAGCTTCTCGTCCTCTCTTCCGTTCTTAACGCCGGTTTTCCTGGTCGCCGCCTTTTGAATCGCCCACGCATACAATAAATTACTTAATGTACGGAAGCACGTGCTGTGCGCGTGATAATGGTACTCGGAACGTGGTCTCAATAGATCATACAGCAACTCGGCTGCGCCTCGTGCTGTATGACTATCTCGACCACGCCCCTCTTACCATTATTACGCGCACAGCACTGACTTCCGTACATTAACTATTACATAGAGTAAGATAATAGATTGCCATTACCCGAAGAGTATAGGCATAGTTTGTTTATTGTGAACAACAACAAACACCAGCATTACACAGGCGCACTGCAAGTAGCTAGTTGGTGAAAAAAAGTGGCTAGAAAAAGGGTGGTTTTATGCCCATGCAAGGATCTGTGGCAATAGCACAAAACCTGTTAACAGCATGTTGCATGCTCTCGTGTTATTTGCTTAATAGTCTGCAAGTGCAATCAAAATTATTTTAATGGAGTCTTTGGTATGCTATAGCTATAGTGAGTAATAATGGATTGTGTCCCCTTAGACTAGGCAAATCTAAAGCTTGCTAGAGCCCCACATGTTTTGAAAGGGAAGGCTTATGTGTAAGAAGAGTAACTACTTGTGGAAAACTTATACACTTTCTGTTTCCTCTTTTATGTATATACCATAGTGATAATAATAGCTGCACACTACACAAGTCTTCATGTGGCTTCAACTTTCACTGTCTGATAGGAAATAGAAATTTACCTGATAAGTTTGGCTGCGAAGGTTAGTTGCGAGCAGATGCTAATCATTTATCGCAGCCTAAGGTTCCTGACACCATCTTGGACTGTTAACCGGATTAGTAACGACGCAGCTAAATCCAACTAGCTCGCCTTGACATACACACAGAGAGACAAGTATGCCAGCCAGTGCTCGCAAATGCGTAATACGCATGCGCGTGCTGTTGCGCCGCATTACTAAAGCCATCGCGCAGCGCAGTTTCGTAGACACGGTCATCAGAGTCATGTTGAGCCCTACGCTAGTCCTCATTGGTTTAGTGCTGGGCTCAGCCTCGCTGCAGCTGCAGTCGGCATCCGCCTACCGATACCGCGGCCGCGTCAGGGCCCAGTCTTCAATATCACTGATCCCAAATGTGGAGCAGTATTTTCAGGTCAGCTATTAGCTACATTAGTCTAATGAATGATGTTAATCATGAGCAATGTTGTTTGGGTGTCTGCAGGAAGGACTGAAGAGTTTGCAGGGGAAGAGTGTATGTGAGCATCTCCAGACAGTCTTGCCTCGTTTGAGCTCAGGAGGGAAGATCCATTTCTCGGCATCGGGTCCACCTACTCCCGACAACAGTTTGCTCAACAATGCCGATTTCTGGGGTTCTGCGTCTCTCCAGCATTCACAACGTAAGAATCATCACGAGTCATCTGATTTGCGTATTGCCTGTGCGAAAATCGAAATTGGTATTTACACACAGCGGAACAACTGCCGACTGTGACTAGCTACAGGCGTGCACTTCTATGCATGTTTGGGAGGAGGCTAAGCTATAGGGAGGACATGAGCTGAGTATTGTTTATCAAACAGCTAATGGTGCTCACACATAGGCTGCTGTCTGCATATATAGCTAAGCCAAAACACGTGCCTTCTCAGTTACAAGAAGTTCATTCGCTGGAATTTAGCTGTTGTGTTTCTATTAGCTATCTACGTAGCTATGCCACTGTGTAGGCTATTATAACAAAGTTTTTCGAAATGTTAGACGTCGGTAGATTCAAATTGACCAATCAGATTGCGTAAAACGTGGATTCTAAATCGCATGTACGTGTTTCAACGGAAACGCCCGCCAAAAAATGGCGTCTTCCATGAGGGTGTGGCAAGCTTCCCCGCAAAGATACTCGCTCTGTCGCTGAGAGCTCGCGGCGGCGACCTCAATTGACAAGGTACTTCCATTCACGCGCAGTATAACCAAGGGCGTAGCTATGTGGTTACCTACGTTGCCCCTTTGAATGCCGAAAAGTGGGCGTGGTCTTAATTTCTACGTTCGCATGCGCACTTGTGACTCGCGCTGCGAGGGGAGAGATGAAACGCCTGTACTCTTTCGGCTTTTTACCTCAGACGGCCGGTGAGCAATGCCTATGTAACTGACATTCAGTCATGTTTCTCACATGAAAATTTCCGTTACCACCCGACACACCTGTGCGCAAGCGCACGTACACGCAAACCACGCGTAGTTACGCACATGCGCAATTCTGGCGGGAATCCTGGCTACGCCCTTGATAACCTATATTAACCATCGGCGCGCATGCGCAGCGAGGGTTACGTTGTCTGTCTGTGTGTGTGTGTGTGTGTCGACGCTTATTCTGGCACTACAGGCCACGAGGTGGCTAATGAGCGATACCAACGGCTTCAAAACTACGCGAACCTGGAAAGCGATTTTCCTGAAACGACTGCGTTCGAGAGATATGCCGTGAAAACGAGCCAAAAAGCCAATATGCATATTTATTTGCTGTTACCTCCTCCTGATCCGCTCGGTCTGTGCACCCTGGAGGCACTATATGTCACAACGCAGGGCGTGTATCGCCTCTCGCATGCTATCTAGTAGTGTAGTTAGCCCGCGTCAGACTGCGCGAGCTGGCAAGAGACCACGAGTAACTAAACCCAGCTCATCAATTAGTGGTACGGCGCATGCGTTTACTTACGCGTGCGCGTCACAGTGCGCCGAGGGTTTGCACTTCAGTGCTTTTCATTATTACGTGAATAGAGGGTGTATCCTAGTATTTTTTCAACAATGCTTATTTTGGTGGAGTGTAAGTATATCGTTTAGAGTAGAATGTGCCTTTCTTCCTTGTGCATGCTATAGAGGCACGCTACGCCAGTAGCTAATGCTACACAGTGTATGTACATGTCAAATTCCTTTTAGGGCCATCACTCCAGGGCGTTCTCAATGCACAGAACATGTTGGAGTATTGGAATACAGAGACAGATATTGGTATAAATCAGTATAGCAAACTATGGTGAGCGAGTTGTAATGATATGGGTATTTCCACAATACTCAGACACATGGCGACACAAAAACTGCGTTTGTACATTCAAGAAGGTAAGCCAAAATTATCATGAGTAATACAACTGGCAACTTTTAGACACAAACACATGTCATGGACGGTGAAGTGATTTTTGCATCAGTGCTGTGAAGGTAAGCAGTAAGCCTCACTACTGCTCTATCCCAGCTGAGCTCTCTAGCTCCCTACTAGTAAGCTCAGACCACATGTCTTCAGCTGTGCACTGGACCGCATGCATGTCCAGCCAACTTAGTGGCACTCTGTCTTATTCACAAGTTTAAGTTTTACCGACGTAACACTGTCCTGTGCGAATGCATATTGGCCTCCAAAGTCACTTTTCAACACTCTGATACTGAGTGGTGAGACTCAGCTCTTTGGAACAGACACTTTTGTGCTGTGAAGTATGACCCTGCCAGCAAAAAATTCTCAGTCCCTCCATCCTAGTATTGTCAGTCATCAAATTTAAGTCACATTTCGAGCTTCAAGACAACGCTAGACACTCTTCCTAGTACCACTTCCTCCGAACTTCTGAGCTCTAGAATCACAGCCTTCTCTTACGATCCACAAACCATGGAGCTTCCTTAGCACCACGGTCCCCTCACGTGTCCCTGATACCCAATGTGTAATGCTGACTAACGCTAAGTTCAGCTCCAAGCTGCGATTGGGTCCAGCCCATCTCTGAAAAGCTTGATGTTTTCTGGAATGTGGCAAATAGGGAAGACCAGTCTTGTGACAAACCTCAAATACAATGGACCGAAAAAGCTTTTCCATGTGACTGCAACAAGTGGTGGCAGTTCGACACTTAGCGCAAAGGACTTGGTACAGAAGATTGCTGGAAATTCATACGACCTCCCCAGTAAGCTCTCCTTGTTTACTCTAAAGCAAATAGTGGGAAATATCTACAACAACGGAAAGTATTTCATAGCATTGCAGGGTACCGTACCTGACGGTAAGGTGTATGTGTTCTTCCATAAAGGGATGGGTGGTCTAAAGGCGGGGGTAGCAGCAAGTGTTACAAACTTCAAGCTTTCAGAGGTTGTTAAAAGCACAACAGGAATTGATATCTCAAGCGTTCCCTTCTTTGGACAGCTAGTTGTGCCTTCCATGGGTTTATCCATCACTTCTGGAGAGATAAAGAGCCCTACACTACCTCACATCTTTGGCACTTCTCCACTTTCGACCTATGGAGACACTCTGCCTGCTGGTGTGACCGGTGCATTCACACTGAGCATAGGTAGTGTTAAGGATGTAATGGGGAGTTATGATGAGGGTGTATTGATAGTCAAACCGCCCGTCACTTCTCGTTTGAGCCTAACATCCTTGTCTACAGAGATACCAGGTCTGCGTGATGCTTTAGAATCCCTTCCATCTCAGCTGCAGTCAGTTCTATCGGCACAGCTTACATCTTTTGAGTACAATACCACATCAAAGGAGTTGAGTGTGAGTGCTTCCCTGAGAAGATTTACTGTAGTCCCTGGTTTCCTGTCGCTATCAAGTGTGAAGTCACCTATGTTGGTAGTATAGGGAAGGTTATATCAACAAAGGTGGTAGAGTTTGAAGGGATCTGGACAATTGGTAAATATTCCATCAAAACTGTGATTGTGTACGATGGTGTTTCGAAGAGATTGGACGTAGTAGTCAGGCCGCAGGACCTCTTACGTTGAACCTTGAAACTTTGATGGAAGACATTGCTGGAAACGATCTGGTCTTGCCGTCTACTATATCTTCCTTTGCATTCACCAGCATCAGAGGTACGGTAACACCGAGCGAAGCACTGCTCATATTCAATGTCGGATTGGATCAAAGGGAACAATAAGTGTCGTTGTGGAAAGAGAGGCTTCGGAGACTGAGTTAGCAGTTGCTGCTGATTTAGCTAGTTTTAAGCTGGCTGACCTTGTCGAGTCGGCTACGGGCATTGATATCTCCAGCGTGCCCCTAATCGGATCAATTGTCGTCCCAGAGTTAAAGTTTGCTGCGGCGTCAAACGAATCATGAGTTCATTCCTAGCTGAACTCGTTTCGAAAGCTCGTGCAATTGAAGCGTTCAAGAACGGCATACAGAAAGGTATTCTGGGCAGTTTGTAGTTGAAATATCCGCACAGCAATATTGCTGTAAATTTGTCCACGAGCGTCTATCATTCACCATTCCCTCCACTTCATCTCTCACTCTTGAAAACTTGCTTTCCCACATGCCAAAAGTTTAAAAGTGCTCTGCAAAAGCTTCCCCCAGAATGCTTACACTTCTCAGTGCAAAATCTCGTCCTTTAGTTACGATCCAAATTCAAAGCAGTTACAGTTCAGTGGATCTCTTGACAAAGAAGTAGTAATAGTGCCAGAGTTTGTTGCTCTTACGTCTGTCTCAGTTTCAGTCAGTGTGGTACTTGGTACAGAAAGGTATGTGGACACACTTGACATTACTGGCGATTGGATTCTTAACAAACTGCCTATTCGCACAACCATCGGTTATAGTCATGAGGAAAACAGTCTAGCATAGCTGGAGAGCTCGGTGGGCAAGTCAAAATCAAGGATTTATTCAGTACTCTCGGGTGAAACGCTACCCATTCCATCCACCATAGCATCATCAGTGACTCTCTCAAAACTGGAGGAAACAAGATTGGAGATACGACACTCATCTCCCTCACTGGAGGTGTGGGCTCAGCTACTATCCACATCATCTATCAGAAATCAAAGTCTGGTTCTGTAGTTGCGCTGGCAGTTGAGATATCAAAGTTTCGATTTGCATCACTCGTGTCTAGTGCAACAGGTTTGGACATATCAAACTTCCCTTTCTTTGGCACACTGGTCATCCCTGAAATAGGCTTTACCGTTTCTTCAGATAGTATCAACAATCGCGTTCTATCGACCATCTATGGTGAAAACTCTTTCCTTGCAAACTTTGGAGATCAAGTATCAAAGGGTGTGACAGCTACATTTAGTTTTAACATTGGAACAGCCAAAGGAGTGGTGGCTGATTTTGCCAATAAGGAACTACAAGTAACAGTTCCTGACTCAGTTGAACTCTCTCTAGCAAACTTGCTGAAAGCAATTCCAGGGGTCGATAGTGTTTTGGAGAAGCTTCCTTCAGCATTTCAAGACATTGCAAGCACAAGGCTACGAAAACTGTACTATGCTCCTAACGGGAAAAAACTTCAGTTTTCAGGTTCGCTGGAGTCACTCAGAATCATACCTGATCTACTCACCCTCACCAATATTGAGTTTGAGCTGTCGGGAGTAGTTGGAGACAAACCAGCTGTAGAGTCCGTCCATTTCAAAGGCACCTGGGAGTTACGCTCTCTCTCTCTTACAACTGACGTAACCTACGATAAAAACCGTATTGTCATTGACGCTTTCCGACCAGTTCAAAAGGTGTAAATGTCGAGGACTTAGTTGAGGGATTTTCAGGAAACTGAGATCAAAATTCCATCGATATTCAATGAACTAAAGTTCAACCGTGTCACTGGAACAGTCAATGGTGACACCATTTCAATTGTGTTGCTTGCCAAACTGGGAGAAGTCGCAAATATGCAGTTGTATACGAGAAAGTAAAAGACAAGAAAACAGTCGCAGTATCAGCTGATATCAAGTCCTTCAAGCTGGCAGAGCTGGTAGAATATGGATCGGGGGTGATATTTCCAATGTGCCCTTCTTTGGTGACCTGACAATTCCCGCCTGAGCTTTTGTCCTGTGTTCAGACCAGTTATCAACTGCCACACTACCGGACATTGAGATCCCAGGAATATCCCCCGAGCTTCTATTGGAGAACATCCCGAAAGGTCTCAAGGGCCAATTTCTGCTGGACATTGGGAAAGCTGCAGGACTGAATGCGGAATACGCTGACAACACTCTCACCATCACAGCACCGTCATCTGTCTCTCTGTCACTTGCAACGCTCATATCTCTCATTCCGAGTGTAAAGTCAACAATCGATACTCTGCCACCCCCCGTCAAAGACATTCTGAGTGCTAAGGTCACAAAGCTAGTCTTTAATCCCGTTACAAAAGACCTTGAAATAACACTTTACCTGAGCGGTTTGAATGTGGTACCAAATGTAATTGCGCTCAAAGATGTAACCATTCGTCTAGACATGAATCTGCAATCAACACAAGGTCAATCTCAAGAACTAGCGACTTGGGACAGGTCCTCTCCTTACATAGCCTCCTACGCATTCGGAAAACTAGTTGAGCTTGATGAACAGGAAATGGCTGCACTGCAGGCAGTGACTATCAATGTGTTTGAAATGAAAGCCACGTGGGCCATTCGCAGTGTGTCTCTTCGTACTGAGGTGACGTACGAGACAAACGGGAAAAAGTTATTCATCAAAGGATATCCAACTGATTCCGGTGGCCTTAGTATTGTTGACCTCATCAACGGATTTGGTAAAGTAAACCTCCAAGTGCCCTCAATAATATCATCACTGAAAATCACACAAGTTATTGCCCAGATAGATGACTATGGAACCTTCATCTTAATATCAGCCCGAACTGGGAGCACAGAAGTGTATTTGGTGTTTGATGTGGCCAAGACAGGAACAAATGTAGCCGTGGCAGCCGACATTGAGGAGTTCAAACTGGCAGATCTAATAAAGACGGCAACGGGTGCAGACATCTCAAAGGTTCCTTTCCTTGGCTCCTTCATTGTAACAAACATGGCTTTCACTATAGCGACAGACACGATATACAGCAATCACTTTACTTCTACTTTTGATCCAGACTCTGAGCTTCAAGCGTACGGTAAAGCTATTCCAAAGGGATTAACCGCTGTATTCAAGGCAGAAATCGGCGGAAAGTTTGGAATAGAAGTTACTTATGCAGAAAAAGTCATAGGACTTTTCAGTTCCTCCTGCAACAAGCTTGACTCTACAAGGTCTACTTTCAGAAATTCCCTCATTTGAAGAAGCAGTGAAAGGACTTCCTTCACCAATCAGTGACTTGCTTAGTGGCAAGCTGGAAGCAATTCGCTATGATCAAACAGCCAGTAAACTTTCCGTGGCTGCACATTTCCCCCAAATCACCATCATCCTAAAATTCTAACAGTCAAAAACCTCGACATTTCTGTTATTGCGCAGCTGGGTTCCACCAACAGAGGTGTAGATTCACTTGAGTTCAGTGGCGACTGGGTCCTTAGAAGCATCAATATCAGAATCAAAGTTTCCTATGATAGAGCCATTGGAGAGATTTGTTTGCGGCAATTCCCAGGAAGGTCTGAGTATCGGTGATCTGGTCACTGTCTATCAGGAACAACTCTACCCATTCCTTCTGCGGTTAACTCTGTCAAACTGACAAAGATTGTTGGTCGGAAGCTAAAGGAGAGGTTTACATTCGTCTTCAGTGGTACGATAGCAGGAACGGCAAATGTCCATCTCCTGTACCAGAAATACGGAACAACATCCAACATTGCCATTGCTGTCGGAATAAAATCGTTCAAGTTAGCAGATCTTGTTAAATCGGCAGCTAATATTGACATAACACCAATTCCGTTCTTTGGAACATTCAGTGTGCCTGTAATGGCATTCTCTATTGCTAAGAACGAGCTCTCAACTCCTCTACTGGCCCAGGTTCTAAGTCCCAACTCGCCTCTCGCAAAGTATGGAACCACACTTCCGAGTGGGTTTACAGCTGAATTTGAAATAGCCATTGGTGGAGTTAATGGAGTTATGGGTCTTACGTGAACAAAGTTTTGACGGTTTACAGTACCAGACAATGTGGATGTATCTATCGGTTCATTAGCCTCACAAATACCAGGAGTTGATGTTGGTTCACTCAATCTTCCGTCGGTGTTGGGAGACATTTTGAAAATCAGACTACATAGCTTCTCTTTTGACATCCCTCAGAAAGTAATGACAGTCGAAGTTCTAATCAATAAGATAACTTTCTTTGAAGACGTGCTCTCAATCTCAGATACGTCTTTGAAACTAATAGCAAAGCTCTCTCCTCCTAGATCACTGAGTGCCGAAGTAAAAGGAGTAGTTTCTATTGCAGGGACAGACTTAGATGTGCATCTTAGAAGAAGCGAACTCACCCAAAAGTACGTCATCACCATTAAAGCAGAAGTGCTCCCAATCTTTGGGATAGCAAAAGGCCTCGGTGCTGATCTACTGCCCGGTGACCTTAACGCCATCCTTGGACAGGTTTTCAATTTCAAAATTTTGGATGCTGTGATCGAGTATCCTTTCGGAGTTACGCCACAGCAAATACTGATCTCAGGAAGACCACAGTTGTGGGGACTAAAGACTATCCACATCACTGCCATTGGAGTAAAGTATGGAGGGAGAGTGAGAAGCATTCAAAAGTACACCTTTGGAGAGTTCAATATCGCCACCTTCATTCAGAAGCTACTTGGAATCTCCCTGCACAAGATATTCATTCTCGACCAGAATACAGACATTGCCTTTATCGTAGCTCCAGTCTCGGTTCCCCATGAGTTCATCAAACTCTCTGAGTTAAAAGGGCTCAGTATTAGCAAAGGCATATCCTTCCGACTTCCCATAGGCTTCCCTCCAGACTGTAGCAAAGATGCATTCTGTGCTGTGTGCCAGAGCATACTTGGTAAGAACGCGAAGTTATTGCTGGAAGCTACCATCGTTAGCACAAAGTCGTTTAGATTGACAGCAGCCGTGAGCGATCTGAAGCTGGGTGGTGGTGTCATACTGCAGAGAGCTGGAATACAGATTGAAGCTGGTCTTAACCCTTCCATTGGAATAGTCGGTTACTTGAAATTGAGCAAACCAGCTATCACTCTTGGAGCTGCCATAAGATTAACGCCGGGAGGTGTCAAATTGGAGGGCACTATAAGTGGCTGTATACCCAATATATTTGCAACGGAGTACATAACAGTTTGTAACCTCCTTCTCTCGGTTACTCTCATCCCAGCTCCTTCGCCAGTCACGGCACTGGAATTTGGAGGGAGAATCGAACTTGGCAAGAAGTCCTGTGGTAGTCCTATGACAGCAGAAGGCTACATTGGTATCAGCGTAGCCAATCCATCTGAGAACTATTTCTATGTCAACATTTGGAAGCTCACTTTCCAGTCATTTTTCGATGCATTTTGCATCGGGGCCAAACTCCCACGGCCGCTAGCTGAGAGTGGATTCCCAGATGGTATCAGAGCCTCCTTTTCACTTCTTGGGAAAGAACTTCCCCATGCTAGCATATCCATTCCTGTCGGCTTCTTTTTCAACGGTACCATCAATATACTTGGTCTCAGGGCCTACGCAGACATAAAAATCCAACCGAATCGGATCAAGGTAAAGGCAGGTCTACCTCCTCTCGATGTTGCCGGACTCTTCAAAATGTACGCCTCGCGAAGTGATAGATCTCGCGGACCTTTTATGATTGTAGACATTAGTACTTCAAGCCTCCCCTACATTGAGGCTAGTGGTTTTGCTGAGGTTCTCGGTATGTCAGCTGAAATCAAAATACTCATATCAAGCTCCAAATACGAGTACTCCATCAATGGAAAGTTCCTGGACCTGTTCTATGTTGGACTCCACATCCAAGCTTCGTATGGGAACCTTGCCAATGCCAATTTTGTGGTAGAAGGGTTGTTCAAAAATGATCTCTTCGACAAGATTGCCGCCGGTGTGAGGGATGGGTTGAAACGATCTGCCGATGAAGCCGACAGACACATAAAAGCAGCTCAGAATAAGATAAGAGAGAAGAAAGAAGCTTTTTACAGGGACCGACCGAGCTCTTGTCCATGCCCAGAGAAAGGTGGATGACGCTAAGAGGGCATTTGGACCATGCAATTGCCAAACTGGAACATGCCCGACGCAGAGCAAGAAATATCTGCCACATCAGGAGTTGTGGATCATGTAAGTTTCATTATACACTATATATTATTCTTACCCAGCAAGCAAACGTGAGTGCAAACTTTCACTCACCTTTAATATGGGCACAGCGTCATGATAATATTATTATAGATATGAAAAGTTT
>CASHTH010002554.1:0-192763 GCA_030341885.1 Geodia barretti | reverse complement strand
CCTCGCGCATGCGGCTCACTGATGCTGAGTTAGCAGCAAAATGGCGTTGTTCAGTGACTACCGTGGAGGAGCTCAACGATCTACCGTAGTGACTTGCGGCAAGAAAGAGACGATCGCTTGATGTCCGTGCACACCTCTGGCGAATCTGGAAACGTTTGATGGAAAAAATCAGCACTTCAACTATTTCGGAACGAGATAGCGGGTTTACTGAAGAAAAAACCGGAAGATGAAGAATATGATGATGATGATGACACGAAAATCGTGAAATCGCGTAAGAGCCAATTCTCTCGTGGGGAACTGAGGGCACGTAGGAAGTCTTGGGGAAGTATGTATAGCTAGGTATGGCCTGTAGACTATTGCTAGTGATTTTCAAGCAATGGTGAGCTTTCTCGCCAAGTTTTGAGGCGTTTTGTACGCGGATCACGTGAGATTTCACCCGTGTCATCCCTATATAGAGCGTCTACCGACGCTCTGATAGTCAAGACCTGGGAAATTTATCCACTGAAAGTGACGAGGAAAGTCCACGATGTGCTGAATGATCATTGGAGGTGAGAAATTTGTATTTTCGGGCCTGATTGTATTCTAAAACTCTCTGTGATTCTATCCTCGCAGCCCTCGCGTGGCTCGCTAAAAAGATAGCTCGATGCGTGACGTGTAAGGGAGACGAGGAGGAGGGGAAGAAGGGACCGGTGGGGGTCGGCCGGGAGGCGGGGGGAGAGAAACAGCGCGCCGCCTGCCGACGTGAGCAGCGTCGCCAGGAGCAAGAAGACCGTGCCTACAGCGAGGTCCAGACGTACGACTACGAGCAGTACGGATGACGTTAGGTCCGACGCTCCTAGATCCTCGAGAGGCCGTGCCTCCAGCTAGGGGGGGGGGGGCACATTATCTAATAAGCGCACACCGCGCGTATGACGTACTTCCGGTTATCATGAAGGCAAACACCTCAATCTGTATACTGCAGTCGGTGTTGGTCTGATCGCCATAGTAGCTGGAAATGTTCGTTTTTTTCAACATTGTATTTATTCATTATTTTTAATCCACAAAATATAAGAAGAATTTTGATTGAGAAAGAGACTGATGAACATGATAACAAAAACAGCATCTAATGAATTTGATCAAAAATACAAAACACACCAACACTGGGGCAAACTAAGACGCTACATATATATATATATATATATAGCGGTATCCTTTACAAAAAAACATTGAACACTATAATTAGATCATGCCTGATTGCTCAGCAGGTTGTTGATCAGTTCTGCTGTCGTCACGGTGACCGTAGTCAGGGTCGTTGTCGGGTGGTGATGGGAGGGGCTCCACGCCACGAGCCAGCATGGAGATGAGATGGCGATGAACTCTGTGCATACATACATATATACAATGGGAATGGGCTGATCAAACTCATTACATTGCGACCCCTGGGATTTCCCCCTTAATTAATTCCTAGACCTAATAGAGGCTCTTTGATTAGGGTTATACTATAGTAAATGGTAGAAACCCTTTTTCATGCACCAGGAATGTGTATACAAGTGCACTGCACTTTCATTGGTCGGTATCTAAGCGAACTTCAGGCTACTGAATATAGTTTGCTTTTGGTTATGCCACTGTGCTACCTGACTTCAATGTCGCTGTGTTGTATTTCATTTCCGTCGATGTTCCATCGCGACGAAAGGGGGCGTGTCTCACTAGCCTGTGCCCCTCCCCCTCCTCCTCCTCTCCCACCTCCCTCCCTCTCTCTCTGCTCCTGCTCTCTTCTTCTTATGGAGCTGCCTCTCTGGTTTGTAACCTCATCATCATCATCCTGCGGTAGAGGAACAGAAGAGCATTAAATAAAGAAAGAAAAGAGAGAGGGGGCAGGTTTTTTGTTTTGCGTGCCCCCCCATGTCAATTTTCAAGCTTTTTGCTCGCCCCATAAATCCCGCTTCCAGAGAGTTAAGTGACATTAATGAGTTTAATCCCAGAAAGAACACGAGAAAGAAATATGTATGTACCTCTTGCATGAGATTGTCTACAGATCTCTCTCTGTCTCTTGTCCCCTCCTCTTCCTCCTCTGCGAGGGCTCTCGTTCTCGGGACCTCACGAAACTTGAACTCCTTCACTCGCAGGATTTGCAGGTACGGCAGATCAAACTGGAGAATGGAGAGGGGAGAAGAACAAGAGGTTATCACAACTAAATCTTCGATTGTGCCACTTTCAAAATACCCACTATCCACGTACCATGTCCCGGCTCTTCTTTTGTCGCAGGAGCCAGCGAGCATGGCTCAGCTTCGAGCAGCGACTCAGCAGTACAATGTCCGTCCCGCCGTTACCGAGGTGACCGTACGGGGAGAACCCGAGGGGGGCGTGGTGGGTAGAGCAGGCGTGCGGACACACCATGACGTTGGAGAAATGGCCGGTCAGCTTCCTCCAGTGTTTCTGGTCAATGGCTGTAGCACACGAGAGCATGACGAGACCATTAGAACGTATAGCTAGCTTATACTGTGGTTTTTCCCCCTTCATTGGGCGGGCATTTTTGTTGGGAGCAAGAAAAAATTTGTACACAGTTTGCCTTGGTGCATGCACATTCGTGAACACTGAACGAAACCACAATATAGTACATAGTTCAGAGCCCTGATCCAGTCACAGTAAGCAGTAAGTAGAGGTTTACACATATGCAATACAAGAGGAGGGGGAGTAGAAAGAAGGAGAGAAGAGAGAGAGAGAGGGGAAGAGGGTATACAGTTCTCACTGTCTTCCTCGGAGTAGGTGGCCAGGACGGAGGCCCCCTTGTGGCAAGCAGAGGCCGGGGACTCCAGACTGCAGTCAAAGTTGGCACACTTGTTGCACCTGTTGTCATTACACAACAACAGCAGTGAGAGGAGAAGGCCTACGTTATCTTATATCCTATGTGGTGTCTACAGAAGGTCCATGTGGGCTATAAACTCATAGGGATGGATGCATATGCAGCTATGTATGTGTACTGGGGGAGTTTCTTTAATAGTTGTACGCAATGAAGCCACACCTCCATGAACACAGCAAGTAGTTACGCAATCGCTGACACGGGAGGCTTCAGTGCACAGTTGACGATACATGGCAACATGGTATGTGTTATGTACCGACTGAAGCATCTCTCTCGCTTCTCCAAAAAGGAAGTGGGCTCCTCAATGGGGACGTATGACAGCTCCACATCAAATGATCTGCAGTGTTGTTGCGTAATATTACACCATACAGCACATAAATATAACTAAAATGACTCCACCATAGAGCTATGTGCGTATTGAAATGTTGTATACGTAGTGGCATGTTTTAGTTAACCGTGCATGTGTGCAATGGTATAGGTTCCATACAAGTTACCAGTGAAAACTATAGCCACACTGCATTGCATTATGCAGAAAAATTTCTCCGCTAGAAGACAATCCACGTAAGATCTATCTGTTGTGGGCAAGCAAAGAACGGAGTGTGTCTTTGTCATTTTGCGACAGGGCAAGCAATGAACGGAGTGTGTCTTTGTCATTTTGCGACAGGGCAAGCAATGAACGGAGGATCCGCCGTGTACTTGAAACTGTAAGTACACGTGTGTCTTTGTCGGTTAAACTGTCACGGTGTGTGCATGTGTGTGTTGCCAGCATTTCCAATTAGTGCACATCATTTTCAATTAGTGCACGTCTAAACATAGTGCGAAACTGGCTGCTCACCTGACTAATTATCAGCTATGTATGCAGTATTGCTACTTACATACAGATATGCTCGCCTAAGAGGCCATTACTTAGGGTCAATCAGTCGTAAAACCTCACGACTTGCTGTCTCTTGTCTCATTTTGAGTTTCACAAAATTCTCGCTACAGTGGAACCCCTCTAATCCAGACACCCCGAAATTAAGGACACCTCTCTCTTATTAGGACACCTTTTGTTTCCCAAAGAACACTTTTTTGCCGAAACATCACCGACGTGGACACTTTCTTTTGTCCCCAATTGGTGTTCTGGATTAGAGGGGTTCGACTGTATATACACGCTAGAAGAGATACGGACCCCCACCCACTGACCTATGAGAGATGAGTGTTCGTATGATGGCAGCGTTGTAGCGCCGAGTCCCGAGCCAGGCAAAGTCCTGACTGAAGAGCTTCATGTCTGACCAGAAACCGTAGGCCATGACTCCGGCCGAGAACATCTGGAGCTGTCCGTTACGACTTATGCTGGACACGTCCATTGGTGTGTTGCATCCTGCAGTACAGAGAGGATAGTATTATACAGCACTTATGATCTGTGGAACCCCCTAATAAGGACTTGCTGGGACACAATTTTCTAACTATTGTTAACCCTATACACTGAAATAAAGGATAAGCTGAGACCCGTGAAAATTGTCCCTCTTAACTCTTAGTTAACCCAATACAGTGGAATTTCCCCAATAAAGGGATGAAAACGTATTTTCAGATACTACACTCATATAATACTAAGATATACTAGAATAAATCATTTCAGGACAGGACATTGACCTCGGGACATTGATCAGGACACCAAACAGTTCAGGACGGGCTCACCCAGCATGATCTGTGCTGCCGCAACGTACGGATCCATACACCCGAGAATGGAGCGAGCGACCGAGTTTGTCAGCCCGGTGGGTACGATCCCCAGCCTCTGGTTGACTGAGACGGGGGCGAAACGAGACCGCCGAGTGTTGACTCCTGATTGGACCTGAGCCTGCATGACTAGAGCCGTGAGCACCTCGTTTACTGTTCCGTCGCCTCCTACTGCCACCACACTGGGAGAAGGAGGGAGGGAGGGAGGGGAGGGGAGGGAGGGAGGGGAGGGAAGGGAGGGAGGGAGGGAAGAGTGATATATATATATATATATAGGGTCCTTTATAGACTATATAATATAGGCTATAAAGGACACTTGGTTCTGCCCCCTACTAATTAAAGGGACACCTCCGAATAATCACTGTGCTGACCCATCGTATTGGGAGAGGTCACAGTTGCGGAGTAAGTCAGTGGCATGGTGCACGTCTCTGCCGTACATTCGGCCATCGGTAACTGCAGGAGAGACAATTTTCACAACATGAAACAGAAAGAAAAGGTACAGGAAGAAAAGGTGGGTAGACAAACATCTATAGGCTTTTTCCTCGAATCAGAAAAGGTTTTTCCCACTTTCATGCGTCTTTCCAGGGGTGAGCTGTTAACACCTGTGTTTGTGCCAATACCTCAATTTAGAGGTATCCATGGTTCCAATGTATACAGTACTAGTCTAACACACATTTGGGAAAGATTGTTTGGGAAAAGTGCAAGCTGCAACACGTGGCAAGGGAATTAGCTGCTTTGTGTTAACTTACACAATATCTCCGTGGTGATGTGGGTGAGTTGGAAGAGGCGCTCGACCTTTGACCACACCCTCAGAGCCGTCCCCTCGCCACTGGCAGGGTTCACCACTACATACAGTCGCCGCGGCCGGTTCCCGAAATCTGGAACCAAAATAACACACCAGTCATGGAATCAAACAACACACATATTTCAATATTTCCCCTGAATAATTATACACAACGTGTATGCTGTGGGACCTAGGATACATTGGGGACGAAAAATTGTACAGATGTGCCCTTTACTCGGAAGCTAGTACGAAAGTATGTTTTAGCACCGGACACAATAAGCCTTGCATATACAGAAATGCAGAGTATGCATAAGTAAAAAAGGTATATACACGGACAATGTGTTTTACCGAGAGAAAGCTACTCACTTTGTAACTGGTGTTTTATTTGTTGCACCCAAATATCGCAGGCGTCCGTCACCGACGTCGTCTTTGTGCTCCTGAACGTGAGTTTTGTGAGAACGCCCGGGCTGCCCGGCACCGCCCTGAGGGCGTGGATGGTGAACTCGCAGCACGACTCCATGGAACTGGAGCTGAGTCTTCGAGGACCGCGAGATCGTGGGGGGCTGGGGATTACCGCAAATATGTCACTCAGATAGAGACACTCTTTACCTGCATGTATATAGAGTGAGGGGAGGAGGAATGGAGAAGAAGTGGGTTATAAAGTTTCAATACTATTCCTTGTGTCCTATTGAGCATGACCATTAAGAGACAGGAGATTGTGGAGAAAGGGGCAATAAGGGGGAAGAAGAAGAGAAAGGAGAGCAGGGAAGGCGTCAGATAAATTCGAAGAGCGGTAGGTAAGTACATATACAGGGGAATGTGGGCAGATGACTATAGCTACTGTCATGGCATCTCCTGTGACAACTACATATTACAATCTCCCACCAAAGCGATAAACACTTTCCGAAACACTTTCCGGGATGCAACCAGCTATATACACCACATGCTCTCTGTACCCAGCTACTAACTATATGTACCAGAGGATTTCACAGGAGCCCAGGTAATCCTGTCCTCCTCCAGAGTGACCGTGCACGTCTTCCCTCCCACTCTGAACGTGTCGGTCTGCGTGAAGTCGATGCGAGAGCTGAAACGGAGGGACTCGAGCCTGTCCACAACGGGTGTCCTTCCCCCTCCTCCTTCTCCACCTCGTCGAAGGAGCACCGTCTGGCTACCGCTACCGTCAGAATCGCTGTTGCTGCTTCTCTGCGGCGGTGGCTCGTTGAGATTCACAGACTCCAGAACACCGCTGCCCGGGACCTCGCCGTTGGGGCTGCTGCTCGGTTGCAACAACCCCATCCTCCTTCCCTCGTCGCCGTCTCCTCCCGGGTCCGTCTCACTGGCACGCCGCTGAGCTCGCAGCGCAGCAGACTGGGGCTTTGATTTGACCACGTCTGACGCGTCTTCGATGCCTTCTGCTGTTGAAGAGCTGGCTAGAGCCGCCATCTTGTCTCGGAGCAAGACTTTGCGCTGGATGGCACGCACACTCGTCACGGGGGGCTCCCGAAGTTAGCACAGCTAGAAAGGTGGGACCGATCGCGGAGGAAGCGGTTCTAAATAATGCCCAGCAATAAACACCGCGTCCAGACGTCCGTTCCCGAATTAGATGTTGACGCGGAATGGAGACAAATGAATGCGGGGGCGTTCCTTCGCTCACGCGATCATCTAACCATCGATCGATGATCGATCATCCGCAGAAGTTTGACAGAGACATGTCGAGCTTCGAGAGCAAGCTCGAGGTATTCCTGGAGATCTACGAGAAGCTGAAGAGCGTGGAGAACGAAGAGGCGTTCCTGAGAGAGTTTATCGTACGTGAGTGTAGCCTAAAACGCGATCGGTAGCTTTGGTGTGCCGCGCCCCGTTGCGTTTTCGGTGTAACTGTTAGCGCATCACTAAACGCTAGAGACGAGGTACTGCGCAGAGTTTATGTGCCATCCACACGTCAGTAACGGTTATCCAGGCCTTCTTCCTCACTGTGTCTGTTTAGCTAGCTAGCTAGCTGTCGCTGTTTACCCATTCCGCTAGCTAAACTAACGTCTACTTAGTGAGTGCGCCCACCAAGAACACTCTCCCATTTACAATGTGCAGTGAATTTCTACTCACTGGGAGCATCATACTTGAAAGAAATTGCACACACTGCCTTGTAGTGTAGTATGATGCTAAATGCATATGTAGTATGCCATAAGAAAAACAGGTTATGAACATGGGTTACAAGCTAAGAACAATGGAAAATGCTGACCAACAGATTTCGTGACTCAGAATTTAGTCTTAAATGAAGAACCAACCACATGCCGTGTTGAGGACTCCGTTTATTGTGTAAATGGTACGTATGTCTAAGTGTAGATAAACGCGTGTGAGCGTGCACTGCTGTTTTGGCTGGGGTGTCCCAATAGAGGCACGGAGCCTGCTGTTTGCCAGTTGCTGCAGTCCTGTGGGAGTTCACAAGTGGGAACTGTACTCAGTACTCTGTTGACCTTTCCCAACTAGTTGTTCCACTGTAAACAAAAAACCGTTTGAAAATGCTATTGGCCACTACTGATGCTACCCCCTCTCCCCCTCTCTTCTCCTTCTTGCTTCCCTCTCTTCTCCCTCCAATTTTCTTCCTTCTCCCCCTCCCCCCCGTGTTGTGTGAAAGAGAGTGTGTTGCGTGGGGGATCTGGGGGAAAAGGCCTGCTCAAAGTGCTAATATGTATTCACTTCTCCTTTCAATTTCCTTATGATCTCTGCAGCATGTCAAAACCATCTCTAGTCTGGAGTTTACTTTACCCCCTCTTCCCCCTCTTCTCCTTCTTGCTTCCCTCTCTTCTCCCTCCAAATTTCTTCCTGCCTCACCTCTCTCTCTTCCCTCCCCCTCTTTTCTCTATGAATGGTATGTATATTCGTGTGTAGCGACTGAAAGCGCAGTCTGCTGGTTACAGAGAACAGAACACCTATCCTGCAGAGAGTGGCCAACTTTCTGTCAACAGAAAGAAGAACAGATTCAAGGATATCATTCCATGTATATATACACAAGCTCAAGAAATCAGCCGTTGCTACATTGAAATTCTCTCTCTTTCCCTTCTCTAGTTGAATACACGCGTGTCTCACTCCATGTAATTGAAGGTATAGAAGGCTCTGACTACGTCAACGCCAACTACATCCAGGTTCATTCACACGTGCATCCTGCATACTTTATTGCTAGCATATTAGACAATGATGCATGATAGATCACCCGGCCATAAATGCAAGTGTGTGTATGTATGTATGTATGTACATATATGCATGTGACAATTATCCCAATAATTGTATGGGGCAATGTGTGTGTGTGTGTGTTGCAGGGTGCTGATGGAAGCGTTATGTACATAGCAGCCCAGGGACCTCTCCCCCATACAGTCAGTGACTTCTGGAGGATGCTGTGGTACCACAACATCGAGGTATGGCTGCACGGGGGAATGAGTGCGTGAGGTTCTGGGAATGAGACTGTGTTTTGTGTCCAGATCGTGCTGATGGCGTGCAAGTTGGTGGAGATGGCAAAGGTGAGGCTCAAGTGAAACCGTTTTTCACACTGTAAAAAATCTCTCTCTCACTCTCTCTCTCATCTCAGCCAAAGTGTGAGCGTTACTGGCCGCCACTCAACAAGACGGTGTCGTTTGGCCCCATCACTGTCACCACAGTCAGTTCCTCTCACTACACATACCCACACAGTCTACTACTGTGTAATTATTCCACGGAACCTCTGAAGGAAGGACACTCGTGGTACCTTTCAGGGAGTGACTTTATTGTGTGTCGTTTCTTAAGAGCTTAAATGCATGCACTATACCCTGGGAAAGGGTGTCCTTTATAGAGTGTGCTCTATTTGGAGTGTCTGTTGTGCAAGGTGTTTCACTGCGTAAAGAGTAAAGAGAGAAGAGTTGTATCGTGGGGATTCTGAATGTGGTATATATTCCTGTGCATGTGTAATTGTAGATTCACGAAGAGGAAATCGGGAAGGAGTTCATCATTCGAGACTTCGTAGCCGAATGTGGAGGAGTGAGTTTTGTATTTCTATCGCTCTCTCTCTATCTAGCAGCAGTGTTAATGAGAATATGGAATTATATAAGGGCTCATGGAAAGTGTTACTAAAAATAGTAATGCATTCTTGCACTGGGCCCAATTGCCATATTTAGTAACATTTAGCCCTCCTGTACTGCCACATCTCATTTAAAAGAGGCATCAATCTATATAGTTACAGGGTCTCCATTGACAGCGTCTCATTAGAGAGGTGTACTTCTCCTGCCTGTCTGACCTATGTCTAATTCTCTCCCCCCCCCTCCTCGTCTCCCCGGAAGAGCTGTCCAGTTCTCCTATCCAGTAATCTCACCCTTGCCCTATATACCGCGTATTGAACAACTAAACATAGTGATGTAATAGTGATGTAAGGCCTCGTTTTTCGTTTTGTTAGGAGAAGCAGCAGATCCGGCAGTATCACTACTCCTCCTGGCCAGACCACGGGAGACCTGCTGAACCTCAGCCGGTCCTCAGGATGATCAACATGATGCACGACTATAGGAAGAGACTCGACGTACCACTCCTCGTCCACTGCAGGTATTGGATACTGCAAATCCGGAAATGTCAGCGTGCCAGTGTTAGCGCCCAAATTTTTTATAAAACTTTCCTGGATGGTGATCGATGCTAATGCTAACATTTCTGTGGATAAAATCATGTTTTCGGTAGATTTTTAAAACAGAAATAACACTGGTTCACTGCATGTTTGATCTACCGTGGTGCAGTGACCAAGTTTGCATGTTTGGTCCACCGTGGTGCAGTGACCAAGTTTGCATGTTTGGTCTACCGTGGTGCAGTGACCAAGTTTGCATGTTTGGTCCACCGTGGTGCGGTGACCAAGTTTGCATGTTTGGTCTACCATGGTGCGGTGACCAAGTTTGCATGTTTGGTCTACCATGGTGCAGTGACCAAGTTTGCATGTTTGGTCTACCATGGTGCAGTGACCAAGTTTGCATGTTTGGTCTACCGTGGTGCAGTGACCAAGTTTGCATGTTTGGTCTACCGTGGTGCGATGACCAAGTTTGCATGTTTGGTCTACCGTGGTGCAGTGACCAAGTTTGCATGTTTGGTCTACCGTGGTGCAGTGACAAAGTTTGCATGTTTGGTCTACCGCGGTGCGGTGACCAAGTTTGCATGTTTGGTCTACCATTGTGCAGTGACCAAGTTTGCATGTTTGGTCTACCGTGGTGCAGTGACCAAGTTTGCATGTTTGGTCTACCGTGGTGCAGTGACCAAGTTTGCACTACGTACTGTACTTTTCTACCCTCTCCTACCGCCACGTGCAGTGCAGGATGTGGGAGAACGGGGACCATTATTGCCATTGACATCGCCAGGTCCATGATCATCCAAAGAGTGAGATTCCCTTTAGTGATATCATATATACATTGTATACCATACTATTCACAATAGTTATATACACACCACATGAAACATAGAGGTTTGAGCATGAAACTTAGCGTTTGAGAGCTACTGTATACGTAGTGTATATCCATCAGAGAAGTTTGAGAAAATTATTGAGAGCTATCTGTGAATTTTTCTAGTATTGTGGTTGGGACCCAGTTATCTTAGAGGTGTAGAATATGTTTTGATAGCTGTCTGGGAATTTGTCACCCCTGAATAATTTTGGTATTGGGGCACTTGTAACAATCTCTCTTCTCCCTCTCGTTTGGCCCCTCCCCCCATTGCCTCCCTCCCCTCCCTCCACACAGCACATCCCGGAGTCCTTGAGTCCCCACGATATAGTGGAGAGCATGAGGAAGCAGAGGCCAGCCATGGTACAGGCCAAGGAGCAGTACATCTTCGTGTTCATGGCTGTGGCTGAACTCAGCAAGAAGGCACTTCGACAGGTGTGCTGGTTTACACGTGCTGAATTAGATCAATCTCACCGAAAAATACAGCATCCATTGCAGCACTCATCTCTGTGTATTTTTGAAAAAGGACCCTCTGAATAAAGGACGTCTTCCTATAAAGGACACCTTGTTCTGCCCCAAACTAACGTGCAGTAGTTATCATAATATTATCTCTGGTGTATCCTTTACTACCGCTGTATGTAGTATGTAGTGACTGGAGGGGTAGTCCCTGTAGTTAATTGCTCTAAACGAACTCCATTTCAGGCATCGGAGGGAAAAGATGGTGACTACGAGAACTGCACGCCGTCGACTACTCCTCTTGCCGATCCTCGCGACACCTCATCCAGCAAGACGCCCCTGACAGAGTCCTCGCAAGATGGAGGAGAGAGAGAGGGGGAGAAGCAGCCGGTGGCTCCACCCCGGACCAACCAGCCCTACGAGAACGTATCCGTGTTGCCACGGAAGAACGGGAGCGACAGAAAACAGTCTCCGCCTCAGCCGAAGCCCAGGAACAGCAGAGAATCTGCAGAGGTATGATAGAATGGATCGCCGTTAAAGTCATTCACTTTTCGCACTTCGTCAGCATTTGTGACGTTTTTATATAGTCTTTTATATCTCTCTGTCAATCACCTCTCTTGCTGTCCCCTATACTCACTTTCTCTTCCTCTTTCTGTTTAGAACTCGCCTCCCAGGCCAATTCCTCCACCTAAGCAACCAAAGGTAAACATTATACTCACATTTGTGAACGTTTTAACGTTTTCACTGACATTTTTTTTAAAGATTAGACTTATTCAGAGTGATCGACTGTTTTGTTTTAGAGTCTGGGATTGCTTTTAGTCTGCAATTTCGCGATATTTTCAGAATAATTGTCACTACAAAACATCTTGTTTTTCTCTCTCTTCTTTCTGACTATGCCTGTTCTGTTTTTCTTCTTCTCTCCCAACACAAAACACGTTTTCTCTCTTTCTTTCTGCATGCCTCTTTCTTCTTCGTTCTATCCTACTTTCTGTCGTTTGTTTTCTCTCTCTCACACTTTTTTCTCTCTTCTTACCACCCTCCCCTCCTCTCTCCCTTTCTCCCTCCCTCCCTCCCTCCCTCCCTCCAGATTGCAGACGAACCAGAAGAGAGCCACTATAGTGCAGTAGACATGTCCCAACTAAGAGACAAGGGACCAGAGATAGCAGTGGTCAACGAAGAAGGACTCAGAGCCCCTCTCTCTAAGGTCGAGGAGAAGCTGGACAAACATGGCGGAGCGGCCGTCAGTCCCGGCCGCAGCATTTTAGACACTGTGAGCCACGTTTAACCCTTTTTACACTGTGTGAGAGACCTTCTCGTCTAAATTTAACCCTTATACTGTGAGAAGAGACTATCAGTCCCTGGTGTTATGTTAAGGTGTTGTATATAGCTGTTTTCCCCCCCACTATTTGGAAAAAGTTCGTAAAATAAATCGGCCAATTTGAATGCGGACTGTGCCTACATGTACTAACCATGGAGCATGCCTGAAACTGCCATAGATAGTATATATAACATGTGTATATACACGTCAACAATAACAGAGTATTGTTTGGCTAAGACAACATTTGTTGTGTACATTAGAGAAGTATACTGAGATGGGTAGGGGAGTATACTAGATAGTTTACTAGATTGATGTACGTACGTTCGTCTGATGACTGCAGATCATGAGTGAAGTCGGAGATATTTTGCCTGATGAGAAGGAAGAATTCTCTCCCCCTCCTCCTCCTCTCCCTGCCTCAAACCCTCCCTCCTCCGCCCCCAAATGGTCTGTCTTCCCTCTCCACAATTGCCTACTTGTCTGTCCTTCTCTTTCTCGTTTGTCAGAGGTCTTTTGTTACGAGGGGCCTACGTGCCATCTCCTCGCGCTCAGCGCTTGACGAGCGCGCTGAAGACAACGACGTAGAGACATCTAGCCACAGAGCGGAGAGGCGAGAGAGATGAGAACCCCATCAGGACAAACACTCGCGGAGAGCCCTAGACAGTGCAGAGCGAAAGACAGAGCGCGAGACAGGAGCGAGAGTACGATAGCGCTGAAAGCGAGCGAAGAGAGAAGCCGAGAGCGCTATGTTCCATCTCGCTCTCTCGCTATCGTCACGCCCTATTACCTCCCTCTCTTCTCCCTCTCTTCCCTCTCTCTCTCTCTCTCTCTCTCTCTCTCTCCTCTCTCTCTCTCTCTCTCCTCCCTCTTACCTCCTCCAAGAACAGTTCTCGCATTCAATTTAACCATGAAATAAGGACGCTTCACTGGTATGGACGGACGGACACTTTATATTTTGCCTCATTTGTGTCCGGATTAGAGAGGTTCCACTGTTTGCCACGATATGAAACTCTCCCTCTCCCTCTTCCTCACACTCGCAGGTCGCAGTTCGAAGACGAGATTCCTCCCCCAGTCCCCCTCCACACCGAGGCCTCAACCCACATCCTGGAAGCCACGCCCACCTCGTCAGACTCGGAACATGTGGTACTGGACACTGGAATCTACTATACCCCGACTCCCCGTGAGTTCATTGGTACCGCGTTATGTAGTGTGAACGCTTGCAAGCGTGAGATAATAACGCAATTCACATTTCTGGCAAGCACACATATTGTGTAAGTGTAGATTTCATCGGTTTTACGCATTACGTAATGGACAGCACTGTCTATGCAGAAAAACCCTAAATTCGCTCAATAAACTCAGAGTCTGCCTGTCTCCATACACCCACTGTGTGCTGGGTGACTTGTGATGCAAGGTTCTAATTAATGCCCACCTCTGACACGCTGCAAATGTGTTTCCCCTCCAATGCCACACAACCTGGTGGCTGTGACTTAGTACACCGCTTCTATAGTTTCCACATACACACTATTTAGTATGAAACCCTAGGAGATGAACTTCCTTCATTCGTGCCATACCATTGGACATTCTATATCTCCAGGTTAACCTAATATTCCACATACAGTGTCTCTACAATAGGGACTATAATGTATGTAGTAGCATGACGTAAGGTGTGATTGATACTTTATCTGGGCTCTTTGACCGCATACGCCAGTAGCAGTATATGAAGGCTAGGATGATTGGCTCTAGCTACAGTAGTGCAGTTGTAGCTATAGAGGGAGAGAGTATGGAGGGGAGACTAGAGCTGAGTTAGTATAGTGATGGTTGGCTACATGGAGTATAACTATCTCTACAAAGACATTGGTAAGTCAGTGAGAGTTACAGTATATGATGCTGTGGGGTACTGTATATTGATTTGAGCCTTGTTTGCTGGTATGTAGCTCAGTAGCAGCAGTTCTCTGCCTAGAGAGCAGAGTGTCCTACAGCCAAAAGACAGTTGTACTAGTTCTATATACCTATAGTGTTTTGCCTTGCCTTTGACTTTGAACTAAGTTTTCTCTGCAAGAGAGCTTCCTGTTTTATTTGCAATGCTCCAAATTCTGCTGAGTATTATAATGTGTACATATTTATGTACACATTACCTGTGGTGGTAACATGTTCACTACTGCCTCCCTTCCCACCTTTTCATTCTCGTCCCTATCATTATTCTCACACACACACTCTCTCTCTGGTGCAGACTCCATTCCCATGCCCAGCGAGAGCTCCAGTTCGTCGCCAGTCCGCATCACCCCCTCCTCTCCTCCCCACGTCCCCGCTCCGGCCCCTCCCACCATCACCACCTCCTCCACTCCCTCCTCTTCGTCGACCGCCACCCTCCCCGTCTCCTCCTCGAACTCTACAGGGAAAGGCTCCCGACTCAAGACTGTATTCAAAATCGGCAAATCTAAGGTACACATATATTATGTGGATCGATAGCTGAGGTTGGACTGTGCACTATTTTCTTGAAAACGAGGGAACCGATGAGCTACTTTGTGTGAAAGAACTGTCTTGCAGTTATGATCCAGCGGTGTTTATTTACCAGTTAGTAAAATGGTGATCTATTTCATTGACAGAGTGAGAAGAGAAAGCCACTGACATCAGGCGACATTGGCAGACCGACAGGCATTCGTAAGTTCCTTTAATTTTCACCACTGGCAGAGGCTTTGCCAGTTCTCCCATTGGCAATCGGCGAGGATACGATGTACGTCACTGTTTGCAAACGAAGCTAAGTAGCATACAAATTATACTATTACGCTGACTTTTGTAAGCATGAGCATTTTGGAAAAAGTTGCAACATTGGACGCTATATATATAAGTCTCAACATACCAGAACGTTGAATAAAGTCACATTGTCTTGTGACTTATCAAAGATGACGAGTAACCTCTACAAAATTTTCCTCGTTTCTTCCTCTCAGCTCGTTCTCCCAGTGACCATGGTGCGTCGTCACCATCGCGAGGTTCGTCTCCCTCCCCGGAGCACGGGGTCCCCTCGCTCCCGCAGGTGAACAAGGCCCTCCTGAGTGATCTCGGGCCCGCCGAGTCCGGCCCCGCCAACAACAGATACACCTTCCCCGGGGAGATGGGTGAGTGAGAGGGGGAGCTTTTGGGGAAAGGACTTTCGTAGATAGTGTACAGAAAATTGGAACTTACGCCAATATGCATACAAGTAGGCAAATGAAAAGCAATTTTCTTCTTGGGAGCAGCTGGATGAAAACAACAAGCTAAACATTCTTGCTCCGAATATAAAATTTGCATAATATATGGCTTACAACATTGTTTTGCTGCAGGTTTTGGACTCAGGATTCCAAAACCAAGAGGTCCCAGACCAGAACCACCGCACTGGAACATGATTCGGAACAGTATAACTGCCATCTGATGATTATATTATTATACCATACACCTAATGTTGTTCAAGTGTGTATAGTTTTTAGCACATGTTTTGTAATCAAGCGCATGCGTGTACAGTTATATGCACGCGCATGGTGACCTCTTTGGCACCAACTTGCAGCAATAACTTTGCGTCGAGAAGAACGGGCGACGGGCCGGGGATGATCCGTAAGCGAGTGGCTGCTTCTCTTGCGGGAAGGCGTCGACGGACCAACTCCGGTGTCCCGCCGCCGCCAGAGTCTGCGAACCGCAGCTTGCCCGACGACAACGGAGAAGGAGGCGGCGGAGAGAGCGAGAGTTTCTCGTCAGACTGCGAGGAAGAAGAGAGAGGGTGGACTGGCAGCGGCGATGCCGCCGGGGGGAAGAAGCCGTGGGAGCGAGTGGACCAGAGCGTGTACGAGGAGCAGTTGGAGAAGCTGCAGGAGCAGCTCGTGCAGGTCATGATAGAGAACCAAGCACTGCAAGGTAGCTAGCTAAGATAGCTAGTTTGTGTGTCAGGAGAGCGCTGGGTCCTGCACCCCTTTTATTATCCCGTCACCAATAGAATCTTTAGTGATGGTGTCCTGGGGTTGAAAATTGCACGCAAGAACTGTTCTTTGAGAAAGAAACGGTATCCTTTTTCCGGAGGTGTCCTCATTTAAGGGGTGTGTGTCCTTAGAGAGGAGTTCCACTGTAGAACTATACAACTTGTGCACACTCACTGTGTGTGTGTGTGTAGCGGAGCTGGAAGAGCAGAGGAAGAAGCCGGGTAGCTCACAGAGAAGGGAGCTGGACCAGCTCAGACAAGAGAACACTTCACTGCAGCAGAGACTGGGGCAGGAGAGACTGAGGCATCAGACAGTCTCCACCACCAGTAGCCATTCTTCTGTCGGCAGGTGTATTACCTCATTCAGAACTTTCACTGTATGCGTGTACTCCATTATGCTCCCCAGTGAAGATGGTCCTGTTGAAGACGGATATGAAAACGTGACCACTGACAGAGAAAGAGGTGTGTCCATACTACCATTACGTCGCTATGATGTAATGCTGGTTTACAGTTCTGAAGCTGAGAAGGAGAAAGCGACCTTTGTCTCGGCGGTTTTCATATGCCTCTGCGCGAGAGTCGGTAAGCTGTCTATGAACACCTCCTAATATGGGCACTAATGGCCAGAAGAAAGTGCATGAGTGGGATGTCCTTACTTCAGGGGTTAAATTGCACGCCAAATAACTGTTCTTGGAGAAAGAAGATATGTCAATATTAAAGAGGTGCCTTCATTAGAGAGGTGTCCTCATTTCAGGGGTGTCCTCCCTCTTTACCGCAGGTCTACAATTTCCTATATCTCTTCTCTGAAGATGCACGTACACCTAGCAATGAGCCAGAGGAAGAAGCCACACCCCTCACTGCCAAACGGTGGGCGGGGCTAATTGTATCTCATATGTCATTCTGATGTCATTGTTTTTGTTTTTTTCCTGCAGACTGAAAGAAAACTGCACAAGACTAGGTCTGTGTGTATACAGTCATACTTTCACAACTTCAGTGAAACACTAAACACTTACATGTGTGTGTGTGTGTGTGTGCGTATGTGTGTATACTCAACAGGTAAATCCAGTAAGCCATGGAGGGAAACGGCGAGTCACGTTAAGGAGACTCTGAGGTGGAAAAGTTCGGCTGAGAGTCTGGTCGTGTTCCTGGTGAGAGGCCGCCTTGTTTTCTCTCTCTTTCTCTCTTTCTTTTACGTAGTACCCCAACAATTGTCTTTGTATCTCGTACTGTTCTTAACCACAGAAGCAACATCTTAAACCTCTTTATCCTCTCTCTATTGTTACTAAACAGCTAGTGAATTGACTACATTGATTCTTTGCACCGGCGAATACATATATTATAGTACATTGCAGTGCCCACTCTATTGAATACAATGTGTGTGCAGATCTACATGTACTGCGTGTGGAACGGATGGATCATACAACTGGTGCTGTTCATTTCAGTCATCAAACTCACCCTCAACTACCTCTATATCAGGTATATACACAATACTGTATGTCACACCATATGTACTGTGTTTGATACTCAGTCAGTCCGTAGCTTGTTTATTTATCGTTCGGTGAAATATCTTTTTCAAGTAGGAAATGGATTTTCACTGTTGCATGTGTCTGCCAATTTGACCCCGGGAACGTATTCTGCCACGACTAAAAGACAAGTGGTGATTGTCCCTCTCTTTTCACACTATGAACTGTACATTTACGCAGTGGTTTAGCAGAGCAGTTTGGGTTCAGTTCTGGACAGATCGAAGAGGTTAGCGAGTTTCTGTTTTAACCCTTTGGACGCCGTGGGGATGTACATAAATACGCAGAATATCAGCACCTAGTATTATAATCCCCAATTTAAATGCTTATAGACTTATGGAGGCTCTGGACACATTTATGTGCTGGCAGCTGGTTAAGTGTTTAGTTTTAAAACCCTGCACTTATCTCGTGGACACTTTCTTCTGTCCCATTGGTGTCTGGAATGGAGTAGTTCCACTGTAGACACATAATCAATCGCAGTCAATTGTTTTATGTTTTCTGCTGTAGGAAGCAGACGAGAATATGGGGCTAGCGGACAAATTCCAACTCGTGAAGCAAGTGGCACAGACTGTTCAGGTATATATACAGCTGACTCGCCCTCTCTCTCTCCATGTGCTGTGTGACGTCTGGTCTCTGTATAGAACATGTCCGGAACCACATCTGATACATTGGAGAAACTGCGCAAGTGAGCTTAAAAACTTTTTTTAAGCACAACACAAGAAAAAAGTTTCTCCCCCTCACACACACACACGCACACATCTCATCCAGTCTCTGGCTCTGGCGTCAACCCGAGGCGACCACAAAGCTCTACATCGCCCTCCTTCTCTTCCTCCTCGTCAGCCTCTTTCTACCTAACTCTTACACTCTCACTTTCATAGGTACACAGCTGCTACCTCTTCCTTCTCTTCCCCCTTCTCTATCTTTCTCTCCTCTTCCCCCTACCCTTCTCTTGCTCCCCCTTCTCCACTTCTCCCTCTTCCTTCTCTTCCCCCTTCTCTATCTTTCTCTCCTCTTCCCCCTACCCTTCTCTTGCTTCCCCTATTACCCAGCTTCCTAACGAGTACAAATGTTGCAGGGAAACCTATCAGAAAGGACACTCTAAATAAAGCACACCTTCTACATATAAGGACACTTGTTTCTATCAAATCACCAAACTATTTTCGCACACAATTTGCGCAGGTCTCTTCGCCGGTATGAAGCTATTTATCGTTGACAACATCTATCGCAAGTATCCCAGGGTAAGTCTCATGAACTGCATACCGTAGAGCTAAAAAAAGAAAAACTTTCACGATGATAAACGATTTGGTTTTGCCATTGTCACGTGCTCGCTAGCCAACCACTATACGTTCACGATTTTTGCAAAAGTCGCCCAATTAAATTAAGTTGTTGATCATTAAAGGTTTTTTTGGCGAAGTTTTTTCGTCATTAGACTTGTTTTCTGGGTTTAAGTGTGTGTTGCATAATCTGTCATCGTCAGGTTCAGGAGGAATTTGACAACGTGGACAGAATGTGGCGCTCTCTGCCGACTGATACCGAGCTACTGGAGAGACAGACGCTCTCTCGTGAAGAGATGGTCAGCTATATAGCGAGGGAGAGAGGGGGCGGGATTTTTCACATAACCTCCATGCAGCATGAAAATAGAAGTTTTGTCTATTGCATGTATGCAGCCCTTCTGCGTGGACCACCCACCATATATACCTATTCACTGAAGCTGCATGGGACTTGACTTGTTTTAGGCTCACTGTATATAGAGTGGGACCTCTTTTAAAGGATACGCTGAATAAAGGAATCCTCTCTATAATTTCAATCCAGTGCTAATACTTGTGTATGTACTGAACCTCTGAATAAAGGAATCCTCTCTATAAAGGACACTTGTTTCGATCCGGTGCTAATACTTGTGTATGTACTGAACCTCTGAATAAAGGAATCCTCTCTATAAAGGACACTTGTTTCGATCCGGTGCTAATACTTGTGTATGTACTGAACCTCTGAATAAAGGAATCCTCTCTATAAAGGACACTTGTTTCGATCCAGTGCTAATACTTGTGTATGTACTGAACCTCTGAATAAAGGAATCCTCTCTATAAAGGACACTTGTTTCGATCCGGTGCTAATACTTGTGTATGTACTGAACCTCTGAATAAAGGAATCCTCTCTATAAAGGACACTTGTTTCGATCCAGTGCTAATACTTGTGTATGTACTGAACCTCTGAATAAAGGAATCCTCTCTATAAAGGACACTTGTTTCGATCCGGTGCTAATACTTGTGTATGTACTGAACCTCTGAATAAAGGAATCCTCTCTATAAAGGACACTTGTTTCGATCCGGTGCTAATACTTGTGTATGTACATATCATGAACCTCTGAATGAAGGACAATATTCATGGTCCAAGCGTGTCGGTTGCACTGTTGCTGTTCTCAGACTTCACTGCTGAGGCAAAGATCGTCGCTATCAGTTGACGGAGGATCTGTAAGAGGTGGAGGAGAGAGTGGAGGTGTGTCTCCTCTCTCGGACGAGGACGCCGGGTTCTGTTCCAGGTTTGACCTCCCGACAAGCGAGGTCCCGTTCCCAGACTGGCAGGGCGGGAGACGGTGCACGCTCATCGATCGCGACCGGCCGCTCATGGGCTCCAGAGGAGGTCGACTGTACCTCACGTACAGTTTTCTCTGCTTCGAGAGACTCTCCATTAGGAGTCGGGATTCCGACAGGCTGGTGTTGCCACTCTCTGACATCACAGAGATCGAAAAGGTCCATTTCACTGTTGCAGTGCCAGAAGTCTGTTTTTTTGTCCAGAGAAACACTCTTCATGCTTTTGAAAAATGTACCCACTAAAATTGGTTAATAACACTTGCCATGGGTATCTCCTTAAATAAGCAGAAATTGATGTATTTAACGCCTAGTATTATACCCATAAATTCTTATGGACTTAATTATGTAGGCTCTGGGCATATATGTATATATCCCTGTGGCTTGCTAAGGGTCCAACAAAAGTGTTCTGCCTCAATATGATGACAATGGTGCGGGTTTTGTTTTGTGCAGGCAAAGCCGTTTGCAGTTCTACCTGGAAATGGAATGGCCATAGAAGCCACTCTCAAAAACTCTGACAAGGTAAAAAAAACAACTACTTATCAACACAAATTTTTGAGGCACTCGACTGCTAATTATTGATGGTTGCAGACAACTAACTACACTCTCTATACTGCATTCTGATGTGACTCTGCGCAAAAAAGTAAAATAATTGTTAAATTTGGTGCTATGATACGTACAGGTCCTTTGTGTTTGTCAAATTCTGACGCTGTGTATTTTGTCACAGTTCATGTTTGGAGCCATTCTGAACCGTGACCAGAGTCTCAGTTCCATCCTGGAACAGGGCCTGATGCTGGGGCTCCCCTGGGGCGCCGACCCCGACGACCTTTCCACCCAAAACCACACCCCCTCGTTACCGTCAAACACTAACAACAACAACAAGCAGAACAGTGAAAGTGCTCCAACTTGAAAACTATTTTTAGAAACGTGATTAATGTGTGTTGAAATTGACAGCTGTGTTCCGTTGCTTCATTACTTTTTAACCTTCTTCTTCTTCCTCCTCTTCCTCCTCTTCTGCATCCACGTCAAATAGGCGCACCTTTTTAGTCCGACGAGAGAACTAAAGAAAAAGACAGAAAGTGGAGATAATTACGCAATAATAATATGGAGCTACATTATACTGGGTTCTATAGTCTAATAATAGATGTTGATTGTCTCAATTAAAACCCTTTGAATGCCATATGTATATATCTTCTTAAGATATACAAGCAGAAATTGATGTACAACAGTCATATTAACGCCTAGTATTATAGCCATATATAAAGTCTTATGCACTTATGGAGGCTCTGTGCATATTATATATAATTATTATATATAATTATGCCTGTGGTTGGCTGAGGGTTAATACCCTTCACTAGATCTATTGTGACATTAGAAAAACCCTCCTTGTCAAAGGTGCGTTCTCAACTGTACATATACTGTAGAGTTGGTGAGTTCTCACCACTGCTGCGAGACGGCGAGGTCCCGATACTGCCATACTGACGGCATGGAATGGGCCCAGACTGTGTATCTGGGTCAGAAATCTCCCCACATCGTGACATTCATAGCTGTGTGTGTGTGAGAGGGAGGGAGAACTAATCATGCTATTTTAGCAAGCGAGTGAAAGCAGGTGTAAAGAGCATAACTTCGAAACAGCATCAAAATTTAACACACACAGCTATGGATAATCGGATTAAAGAAATACATACCCCTCCAATGCCAGCTCTCCGAAAGCCTCGTTGGCCAGGTTCAAAACAGGTTTGACCGGGAGCTGGGCCACCGCATTGAACATTACATCATCCCTCTCGGAGCTGCGATACTCCAACAACACGGACAGTGTCTCTCCGTTGTACACCTGCACACTCAGCAGATTCAGAGGCTCCGTACCACTCGAATGATAGGGGAGAGGGGAACGGAGAAAGTGACGAGATACGATTGAAGCGTAAAACACCCGAGTTTGGAGCGGGGAAGGAGGAAAATGAGAAAAACAAGTCATGTGGTTCGGAAAACCTTAAAGGAAGATATTATTACCCAAGTTTTGTCGAAAAGTTTGATGTTTATGACTCGGCTGTTTTCTAACAAATATTATTCTAGTCTCTTGCTGTATTTAGTAAGAAAGACACCTTTTCTCCTGATCGGCAAGTCCTGGAACGCCCCTCACACAAGCTCTGCAGCACCTCATCTGCCTAACGACACAAGTACAGAACAGATGCAGTACGTATGTTGCTAGCATGGTAAACTGACTGGGTTTCGTCGCCGTAGACAACCAGGAAGAGATCTCTGGCAGATGGGTAGTACACACATCTCTTTCCCTCGCATACTAACTCTCCACTGCAGAGCAAAATGTGAGGTTGAGTGTGATAGAATACACGAGGATGGTTCACTAATAGCTAGACAAGCCGTACTTCACTGAGATTATTGCCTCTTTCTGAGAACGTGCTGTCTGAAGAAAACTTACATTTTCGAGTCTATCTTTGAAACTTCACTGTCACCACTAAAAAAAGAGAATATTAGTTTGGACCAACCGGTAAAATAACTAACGTGGTTGATGGGAGTAAGGGTACAGACGGCTTTGGAGTAAACGTCTGGCAAATTGTCTCCTGTGGGAAACGAAGTGTTACGCATGACAGTATATTGAAAGTGAAAGTAGGATGTTCTGTGACACGTTTTTGAAGCAGCACATCGGAAGGTGACAAGGTGGCCGAGTGGTTAAGGCGATGGACTGCTAATCCATTGTGCTCTGCACGCGTGGGTTCGAATCCCATCCTTGTCGCATTTTTCACTTTTCATCCTTATTTTTTTACACTTTTGCAAGAGTACATACAGCTGCCACTAATTCAGTGAAGACAGCAGTTGAAAGCTAGCATTTGTTGCTCGTTTTGTAATAGTATTGCCCAAGTCTAGCGGATACCGGCTTTTATGCATTCTTTACTCATTCGTTGATGAAATTTTATTGCTCTCAACAAGTTACACGTGTATACCTTGGTAGTGGCAAAGGCAGCTGCAACATCTCTGACGAGGGAGTTGAGTAGCTGCAGCAGAGATTTCACAGGAGATGGTGAAAACAGCCATGGTATGGCTGCAAAGTGAGGAAAAAAACAGCAGTTTCTTACAAGAAACTATAAGAAGACATTAAGAAACTGCTGTTTTTTGTTAATACTACACACACCAGCAGACCACATTTGTGAACTTTACGCAATTTTTTGTTCACGATAATACACCATTTGAATCCAGCTCTGCTTCTTGCAGTAATCTCTCCCAGAAGCTTGGCTGTTTCTCCTGCAGCAGAAGTGAGTCGAGGAGGTGCCACAATAATACTGAACAGATAGAAACCCACTTCGACAATCTTCAGGTCTTCGTCCACCAAATACTGCAGAATGAAAGACACACGAAAGAGATCATAAACAGAGCTAACATACATACCTACGTATACATGGGGTTTGATTGTACAATGTATATGGGAAGGACCACCATTTGACTAAGAGGCCTAGCGTAGCTATGGGCTTTTGTTAATACAGTGGAACCCCTCTACTCCACACACCATTGGGACAGAATAGGTAGTGAGGTGTCCTTATTTCAGGGGTTAAATTGTATGCAAGGGCTGTTCTTGGGGAAATAAAAGGTGCCCTTATTCCAGAGGGTCCTCATCTCCACACGACTAGTCTCACATTGAGTAAACCCCTTACCTGCCCGACCAGTTCCAGGTTGAAGCTTTGAGAACTGCCAGCTGCAGACTACATCCAGAGAGAAAAAAAAGCAGCCATCATCAACTGACACCACATAGTAACAAGTTCAAGAGTCCCTTATAGACATATGTCCCTCATTCGAGGGTCTCTTGCCGGAGGTTTGAATGTAGTAAGTCAGCTCTGTTTACGTACCTTCGCCAGTCTCTTTTTAAGGAAATGGACGACCAGTTTCAGTTCTTCTGCATTCAGATGCTGCACCAACCCAAAAAGACAGATGGACTCAGCCAAGTCTAGTCTAGTCTAGTCAGAAAATGCTGTTGACTCACCTGCTTCATGTTTGATGGCACGGGCTCCTCACCCAGCTTCAGAATAACTGAGATAATATACGCAGAAATGTAAGGCTAATAACATTCACGTTTTAAAGCCACATAATTATACCGTATGAAAAGTAAGTTTTTGTAGAAAACTAAAGTCATTTTAAGGCCATTATACACGAGATAATAAAACAGATTGCCCTCTGCACGATAGCCAAGTCCTTTAGTTTTCGACATGTTGCTGAAATAAGAGGCCGTTCTATTTCAGGCAACGTGATGCTGTAACTTTCCTCGTGCGTGTCGTGGAAAGTACGCGGGTGGTTGTGGCGATCTATCTTTCTGCCGTTTTGCAGACCAACGCACAGCCTCTGTGGCTGCCCTTTAGCCTGCTGAGACACTTACGACACATGTCTCACTCAATTCGGACTTGAGGTGTAACACGATGACTTACTGACCGACGTAGATCCACATGAAGAAGGACTTCATACTTTTCAGAGACTCATCAATGACTCTGAAAGAAAGCAGGAGACGTTATTATGTACGTCAATAGATAGATTGTAGTATAGAGCAAGGGTCAGTGCTACTAAAAATAGAACTACACGATTAGTAAGGAGCTCTAAATTTAGCCCCAGGAGACATTATATGTACGTCAAAAAATTATAGTATAGAGAGCAAGGGCTCAGTGCATAAGGGCTACTAAAGATAGAACTACACGATTAGTAAGAAGTTCTAAATTTAGCCCTTACATACGGCCACATTCCGTAACTCACGACTGCAGCTCCTGATTCTTTAGAGCAAAAGTACCCAAAGACTTGATGCAAACTGTGGGGGAAACCGATTTAATATAAACAGCACAGAGAGGCAATTTTTCTAGGTGTACCGGTATTATCGTCAATATGCTTATAATTGAACTCCACAATAATTGCCAGGCTTCTTATAATCCCCAGGCATGTAAATTTGCTTCTTCGGAACGTCAAAATTTCAAATTCTGCACCTTGAAACCAGCTCGGCTTTCTTGCAACTATTTTTTTTCGACCTCTGACTGACCTTGTAAGGAATCGGTAGAAATGCCGAGATTGCCGAATCTCTCCTTCCACCTTGCCATCCCTAGCACCTCACCGAGATGAAACTGGAGGGCCTGAATCACACTGTGGAGGGAAATTGAAAATCCAACGTCCCACTCCACATAAATTTGCCCAACTCTGCGTTACTACTATGCTTTCTGAGGAACACTTAGACCCTATCGGGAGTCTATATGAAGTCTTAGACGGCTTACACATGAAGTGTTTAGAGCCTATGGCACAAGGTCTTTTAAGGAGCCCGCTTTGAGCCTTTTAAAAAGTTATAAAGTAACATATAAACTGTCCCTACTTCAGACTTATAGATACGTAGTGGTGTACAATACATTTGGGCATTAGAGCATTGTATAGTTCTAAGAGATCACACAAATACATTAGGTTTTTTTGAGTCCTACCTACTGAGACAATTGAGGGAATATTTCCTGACTCTCGTGTATGACGTCTCGAGTGATAGTCCGATCTTCTTCACCCCCTGTCATGTGACACGTCATGTGACAGGTCACGTGACATATACATAGTTCTGTATGGTATAGCAATGTTGACCTTGGCTGTCAGTTCGTCCAGCAGAAAGTCACGCAGTTCTGACCTGTACGAGCACATTTTTTAGATTACTGACTATACCTGATAGATTACTGATCTATATCCGAGAGATTACTGACTACATCACGTGAAATACTGACTACACCAGGTAGATTACTGACTAGATTACAAGTATATTACTGACCTTGCTCTCCCGCAGGCTAGTAAAACAAGCAGCTCATCTGCCACACTGGCTCCTTCTTTCAAAGTCTAAAAAAAATCATAAAGCGAAGCAATAGAGTATAATTATAGTATTCAGTTGGACTGACAGTTGAGTATTTGGCAAGCTTTATGTCCATGGTCAGAAGAACGTCCTCCCAGGCCTCCGTCATGCAACGGAGGGTGTCAGAGGTGTAGTGGAGGAGAGAGGAGACGTGGGAGTAGAGGAGAGACAGATGCTGGAGCTCACAGTACCTCTCACGGATCAGATCCACCGACATCTGTAGTGGCAGACACAAGGTATATACATTAAATACATACATGTGGTTTACTAGCTAGAGTTAAAACTGAGTCATCCTAATTTTTGCAGAGAGATAAGACTGATTTTTCTTATATATCTCTGCACACTAGAGCTAATAGATCTTTAGGTAATAAGACCTTCATTATCCTCCAAAGTTAAACTTATAGGCTCACTATAATGTTTCACATTCCCTACAGACAGTTGCTTACAACTTGCAAGTAAAGTGCCGATTTCTGTCGGTGTGGGTCAAAGTTCAGGACAACTGCTGACAGTAGTCTCAGATCACGTGACAGGCATGTGATCATCACGTGATTCTCCTCGCCCTCCTCTGTAGCTGGTGCTCTGATATCAACATCAGTAGCACAAAACACCCCGCCAATACACACGTGTACTGTCCCTTCCTAAATATGAAATAATTATACACACGTCATACAAACAATATAATATATAAGCACCAAAAAAACTTCATTATATTACATTACAGAGGGAGAGAGGAAAAGGTTTGAAGAAGGACTGAATTAACATCTACCTTATTTCCAGCAAGAAGAACGTCGACTTCCCTGAACATGTTTGAGATGTCGAGAATTCAAACAAACCGAACAACTCACTTTGTGAGTGGTTTTACTTGTCTCTGCTGTGTCGACTGGACTCCAGTATCTACCTCATCACTGCATTGTAGTAACATATTATTGTTATCCAGCATCGAAACAATTTCTGGATGGTAACGATCTAAGCTAATCTAGACTAAGTGATGATTACTTCAGTCACAGAGGCTTAGTCAGTGGGGAAAATATTTTGATGTTTTGATGGATCTAGAAACTAAAATTATTCTTATTGATGCAGAGCTCACTTGGTTTCGAGAGAGGGAAGAGGAGGAAGAAATGAGAGAGATCTATCTGTGTACTGCACATGATCCGAGTCAGCACTGCCGGAGGAAATAACTGTTCGTAGTTTTTTAGTGTTGTGCAAGCTGGAGCAAGCTAAAATCTAACTCTAATTTCATACAAAATTGTACTGTTTGACATTAGCTAACTCCCACTTGCCGGTAATAATGCGGTCTTCACCTGCATTCTTCTTGTACCATCCAGTGTAGAGAGGCTATTGGGTGAGTGAATGTATGAGTGTGTAGCCTGTGTCCGTCTTCCACACTCAGCACATCCACCCTTCCATCTGACCTTCCCACAGCCAGCACTGTCAACATTGCACAGAACACACTTGGTGATTAACCCTTGGCACGCATGCGCAGCGAGGGTTACAGTACTTTGTTGGTACAGTTTTTGAGGCCGTGCCAACAATTAATGCACTAAGCCGAAAGGAAGAATGCTAAAACAGTTTTGAAAGCCATGCTAAATAACCAGCCTTGGTAAATGGGGGGTATATACCAACTCTAAACCCCTAACTCCCATACACTGTACATAGCAACACTATTATTGCAGGTAGAGTTTGACTACTATACCTTTCCCATCAGGTCTCCATGCTAGTGAGGTGGGCCTGCTCTCCTCTGCTGGGATGGTCCATACTCGCTGCCACGACAGCCTATTCACCATTACCTGCACAATGGAAACTCTCTAGTGTGGGTACGCATGCGCGCGTGTGCAACGAGCCCCGCCCCCTAGCGCGGAAACGATTTGCGCATGAGCAAACGTTCATGCATGCAGCGTGCTGCGCGATGGATGATTGAGAGAGGGGGGGTGCTGGCTCACGCCACTGAGAACTCTACGCAAATGTTAAATTTACCGAGTTGTCCGCGAATGTTGCGGCCAATAGGTCCATAGTGGGTGACCACTGCATCAGCACCAAGTCCCCGCTGGCCTGTTTCTCCAGTCTCTGTCGGTAGCTCAGCGTCTCCGCCTCACCCTCGCTCACACCTTCATCCGCGTCTTGCTCGCAGTCCATCATTTTGCCAGCGCTAGAGTAGAACTTTTCTAAGGGTGCGCGCGCCGTTGTTTCCGTCCGTTTATCTCCGTAAACTTACAATTATTCGCTCCTTACACCCGACCCAATTGGACGTAAACTCAACCACATTCTCCGCATACTCGTATTTATAAACGTGCTAATTGGGTGACAGTTTACAACCAGAGGTTTGGAGTAGCGGCACTTCAGGAGATCCATGTGACATTCTTGCAGTTATCTTGGTAGATCGCTGGAGGAAATCGTGAAGATACTTTTGTTTTACCCACGCGAGCGATCCTCGATCCTGCGAAGGAGAGAGAAGAGCGAACGGGGAGAAAGAGAGGTCCTTCATGAGCCAATCGGCGCGGAATGGCCAAACTCCTCCTGGCTTGCCTGAAACCACTGACGACAGATGACGACGCAGGTAAGAAGACACTGTGTAATATCAAGCCTTAGAGCGTGGCGTGAGTTGCTTGTATGTAGCTAATCCGTGGTTTTAGAAAAGTATGCTGATCGTCTAGTTCTAGCCTGTGTGTTTCTTGTCTACGACCTTTACACGTTTCTACCCGTTCTGTATCTACAGGCTCGACGCCACGGACTACGACAAACGGGTAAGCCGGAAATGTGTATAAGTACGAGTATTATTGTGTGGCTGTGAGGTGTGTCTGTCTCTTCCGCCACCTCCTGACGTAGTTTTGCTGTAAACAACGCACAAAAATATCGTTTGCTGGTCGTTATCTGATGAGGCCACGCAGCCTGAATGCTAAACTTGGGTAGGTTCTGTGGAAATGCCAATGTCAGGGAACATATCTTAGGAGAGGGTGGAGGGGGAGGGAGGAAGGGAGAGTGAAAATGAGAGGTAGTGTAAAAATGGCAAGGACACTGACATTTCCACACTTAGCTATACAATTGGCACGCTACGCTCACGAATGCCAAGTCGCAAGATTCCCCTGCTAACTCATAATCTTATGTAACAATCTGCTGCCATCCTCCTGTTCAGCCGGAGACAATTGTCTGGCGTCTCGTGTCCTATTTACGATAGCCGCTTGTATTTTACTTAGCGTATGCATGGGGTGCTAAACACGAAATATACTGGTCCTTATGAATGTAAGAGTGTCTCCGATGTATTGTGGTGTGTGTGTGTACATAGTCCTCGACAAAAGGTATTTTATCTCCGCTCATTGATAGGATGGGTAACCATGGAAACGGTCGTAAGGGGCTCCATGTTTGGGACGGACAATGTGTGTATGTGTGTGCCGTCGGTATGGCAACGGAGAGATAATGTAATCAGTGATTGCTGTCACGCGCATCATAATGTCCTAACATAAAGAATGCGTGTCTTCTGTGCCAACATTGCTTTTTTACGTATTTTCGTAAACAATTGCAAAACTCACAAGTGTTTATTGTGAAAGTTTATACAGTATAAAGGACGAGTCTTTGTACATGTGCATAAATCAGTCCCTGCAGCATTTTTTTACCTGTTATGTTTGCTGGTGGGTCTGGGTGTCCTCTATCATTGGGATATCCTGTTGGTTGTATAATATTATGCCTCGTCACTCTGCCAGACACTCAGCCTCAACAACTGCTCTCCCCAGAAATCCCCATTAGCAAGATACCACCCATTATTTCTCCATCGCCCACCCTTTTGGCGAGCTTACCTGGTCATCAGAATTGCACATATAATATGCGTGGACTTGCTGTCCATAACATAAAGCATAGTAATTTGCATAAGACCGCTGAGGTTCGCTCCCATTAGTTTTGCTAGTATATACTCCATTGACAAAGGTCTAGGGTTGGGTTGCTTGTTCAAGTCAAATGAAGTCAAATTTGCATGTGGCTACTATTGTCTTTGAAGTGGGCATCTCTTTGCCCATAACCATTCCCTGGTATTGTGTAGCACCCACCATAAGGCTTCTTTACTCTCCACCACATCTTACAGTAGTGACCAAGCATCTTACAGTAGTGACCAATACACCGCATACTGTGCTTCCTCTGTGGCTAGGTTGGCAGGGAAAGCTAGTGAATTGGCCCTGGGATGTACTTGTGGTTGGTTACCAGGAAAATCGCAGTACCACATTAGAGGCTTTTACCCAATCAACCTTCATGTGATTGTGCCTATCAGTGGGTCAGTATTAATGCCTCGGAATTCTCTTCCGTTGAACACTGTTTGGAACTTTGTGTCTTTGTCGTTTGCACACACGTCCAATATATACCCTATTATGAGAGAAAGTCAAAGTACCTATAAGTCGATACACTGTATGCCGATTCATATCAGAAAAATGGAAAACACTTTGAGCAATATGCCACACTGCACTAATATTTTATACTGGGAGCAAACAGTTATCCCTTACAATTTTGCAAAATTATTAGAGAAGTAGCTTAAAAAATTATGGTTGGGTAAAACATTATACCGCCTGTACAATAATAAAAAAGGTTCCCAGTTACGGTATGGGAGCTCTGCCCAAAAATGGCTAAAACAACTGAAGTACTCCAAGCTAATGACATGATTGTTTGTGTCCTCTGCTCAGATCACCAGACGGATACCAAAGCTCGGCAGCCTCCTCTTCCCAGGAGAGAAGAAAGGTGGCCTATGTGGAGTTACTACGACGCAGCAGGGAGCCGTTTGGGATTGGGGTTGAGGGAGGGACAGACAGACACCAACCTGCTCACATTGCTCACCTGCGACCGGGTGGAGTGGCCGATAAGTAAGTCAGAGCGTGGGAGAAGAGTGTGGGGGGAAATAAGGCTAGTTTCACAACATGTTGCATTGCTTGTCGCACCGTGCCACATTGCCGCATCCCGAGGTTAGAATCCCTTTCTATCTTCGCGGCACGACGCAATGCGATGCGGCACGGCATGACAAGGCAATTCGACGTATTGTCAACCCGGCCGAGAGGGGGAAGACCCATTTTCCCCGCCGCATGTGCAGTGAGTGTGTAGTCTGTCTGTCTGTTACCACGTTTTCTGCCACCACCATCAAGACTGCATTCAGTAGCTAGAGTGATTTTAGTTCAGCTGGGAAAGAGGAGAGGGAAGGAATCTGTGTAAGCTGTGTGGCGCTATAGACAGAATTGTCTCCAGATGGGTTTTGTGCATTGGACTATATCAATTCCAGCTGGACTAGAGAGAGCTCTGGCTACCATAATTATATCTGTCCCTCATCACTGGCTGTGTAATCCAATTGTGATGGCCAGGTCCCATGGCAACACTCTTCTTAGGTTGTGGTGCACTCCCACAATTAGCCCCTGGAATTAGTAGTGTATGTGGGTGGTGAATTAGCTAGCTGTGTGTAGATGCTGAATGGGCAGTGGTGTGTGTGTGTGTGTGTGTGTGTGTGTGTGTGTGGTGGGGGGAGGAGAGGTTATTAAATTACTGGCTCAAAGCTACCTCCCTAATTATTAGATTTAGAAGGTGCAGATATTAAGTTCCCTCTCTCCTCTGCTCCCTGTAGTAGCGTAGTATCTCTTGTGCTATGCTTCTCCTCGAGTATTGACCAGCTTCATTACTAGAGATACAGGCGTAGGGGCGGGCACCCTTGCTGGAGCAACTATAGTAGCTTCGTGGTTCAATCATCAAATCTTGTTGGTCGAAAATCTTTTTTTTTCAACTAGCTGCATTTTAATAGCCTAAAGTGCATGTGCTTATTCACTCACTGTACTTGTTGGTACATGGTCCCTTGGGTAGAAAAACTCACTCCTAAAATACCAACATTATTATGCAATGTTGTGTATACCCAGCCGCTACATAAGGTCTGGCTGAGGGAAGTCTGGGTATAGTTTACCTAGCAGATTAGTGGGTGCAATTGATTGTTTTGCTGTGACTCAATGGAGTGGACTTGGCTCTCTTCAAAGGCCAGTCTGTGTACACTGTGTCTGCCCTGGGGCTAGGCTGTCTAGCTTTTGTGTGTACTGAGAGTTGCTCTATTGGTTTACAATGTGGCGCTATTGTTGGGCAATTCTTGGACCCAGAATGTTGATATTGAACTCTGTGTGCCAACGTAAGTGTATGTGTGTGTCAGCATAGGACAGAGGTTGAGAGAAATAGGAATACAATATGAAGGCCCAACTCCCTGGATATCTCGGGAATAGAATGGGCTATCCGCACCACATTTTAAACAAGCACAACAAAAGTGTTGACAACACGAAATCTGGAGAGAAAAATATGCTGACTTTTACCGCTTTTTCGCTTGGACGGTCATGCATGTGTCGTTAAAGTGTGTGTTAATGGAGGTTCCACAGTATGCCAGTCTGCTCTACCTGCGTGTGTCTGTATGTTCACTCACAGGAGCCAGGCCCTGCAGACTGGGGACCGGATACTCAGCATCAACGGGACCTCCACCGAACACCTCATGCGCTCTGAGATAGCAGCTCTTCTCGACAACGCCGGCAACGTCGTCAACCTCGAGATTGCTTATGAAGCCTCACCAGGTATATCATGTACATACATTACATACATGCAGTAAGAACCGCATGTCTTTCATTGAATGAGGTCCATAAAAGCTTCTTTTCCGAAGTTCGTGTTTCAAAAACCCTTTTCCCTGCCACGTAGCTAACGCACTCCTGCAGAATCGCCACCTGGACACCAGTGGCACAGAAGAAAATTGACCATTTTTGTGAAAGGTGTCCTTATTTCAGGGGTTGAATTGCATGCAAAAATTCTTCTTGGGGAAAGGAAAAATTTCCTTTTGAACGAGGTGTCCTCATTTCGGGGGTGTACTTACTTAAAAAGAGCACTGTGTGTACCTAAATATTTTGATCCTGTCTCTCTCTCTCCTCTCACTCACACGTGACAGATGAGGAAGAAGATGAAAGTGGAGTTCTGAAGAAAACTGCCTTCCTCACGCTCACGAGAGAGAGGAACAGTTTTGGATTCACCATCAGTGGTGAGTCAGTGGGTGTATATAGGCACTGCAGAGGTAATGAAAAGCACTAAAGTGCAAACCCTCGGCGAACTGCGCATGCGTGGTACCGCTAATTGATGGGCTGGGCTATTTGTAGTATGCGTTTACTCGTGGTCTCCCGCTAGTAGCTCGCGGAGAGTCTGACACGGGCTGCTACAGCAGTAGATAGCATGCGGGAGTCGATGCAGGCCCTTTGTTGTGACTTCTTGTGCCTTCAAGACACACAGAGCAAGCGGACCCGCAGCCAAGATTACAACCCAGTTTAAGACATCTGTGGCTTAGCCTCATGCGTCCTTTTCTTGTTATGCACTCGTCGTGTGATCCTCCGGCATATTATGGGGTTGTTTATCCACTAGCTTATCCACTTGCTGTCCCTGTAACTCCTTCTGTGCACTGTAATAAGCCATACAGACCCCCTATAACCCCCACTATTAGTTTATAGACTTTTGCAAATGAATAAGACCCCCCTAAAACATAAAGTGTCAGCGGTAGTAAGAAGGCATATCCTTATCAAACCAATTAGACATCAAAGAAATTACTTTGACCACGAAGCGGCATGTCTAAGCGCTAACACTGGGGGGCGCCTTAAGATAAGGCTTTTGTTGGTAGCTGAGGGGGCCCCCGAAATTATTAACCAGTGGTCAGGCTGTTGGTATAGTTGGTGGGGCCTGTGTATAGAGATGAGAGTAAGGGACAGGTTGTGTCTAGGTGACCCTGATTGGGTTGGCTGATTACACCTTGTCTTGAGTACACCGGAGGGCCCATCGGACTATAATTTCAAATCCACCGAGTGCAAAATAGCATGTGATGCGCTGCTGCTAACGATTCCGACATGTTTTCCTATTTACACGAGTCTTTATATTAGCTTGCTGGACAAGATGGCTTCATGTGAGGTCTAATTGTTATGCAAGGATCGGTGGGAATGGGGGATTGGTTTGGCTGCACCAACTACAACTTCCCCAACATAGTATTCCCCTTTCCCCCTTTCATTCTAACCTTTCATCAAACTCTTGTTCTTCTAGGAGGCAGCAAGGAACGCAGGCCCATCACTGTCTCCCACGTGGCAGTCGGTTCCTCTGCGTTCAGGTGAGAGATCCACCATTATGACCATCTTCCTGTGTGTGTGTGTGTGTGTGACTGTTAGAGGTCTTCTCCACGGTATCACTCATTACATTCATGTTGACTCTTTCTCGTTACGAATGGTAGACAAGTTTCTACTACCACTTACTATACCATTCCCCTCTGCCTGGCCTCAATCGATTGTTAGCCTCGTTAGGTCCACGAAAATCATAGGTACCGCTTTGCTCTCAGGCTCACCCTTAACCCTCCTTCTCTCCTCATCACTTATCCCTCTCCCCCCCTCTCTTTATAAAGACATGGGGTACTAAAGGCTGGAGACAGAGTGCTGCAGATCAACGGGAGCGACGTGACCGCAGTCTCGCAGCTTGAAGCCGTGACGCTCCTTCAGTCCAGCGATGACACGTGTACTCTCGAGATTGAGTATGACATCACAGTTCACGGTGAGTCTCTCTCTCTCCTCTTTCTCTTTGTCCCTCTCTTTCCACCCTCCTGTATCTTTCTCTCTTTCTTTCTCCTTCTCCTACTGACCCCCTCCCTTCTCTTTGACACATCTGTAGACCTACACTCCCCTCTTTCTCCCTCCCTCCACCCTCTCTCCTCTCCTAACCTCCCTTCCACGCGTACACAACACAACCCGGGTCCCCAATTCTCCAGGGACTAAGAGATTAGCCTGTCTTGTGGTGACTGGTGGAAGGATAGAATGTCCCCCGTGTGTATACCAGTGGGGGGAATGGTGGGAGACCTGGTAACCAATCGCTGCCTTCCTTTGTGGTTGTGGAACCTAATCTCACGCTAATTTCCCCCGTCCACATAGCCAGAACTCCTCTCAACTCCGTAGACGAAAGTCTACTGTTCTTATCCACTCCACGTACGCCTTAGCCGCCATTTCGACGTATGTATATACATAACTGCTCTATGATTGAACCGGCCTTCACAGGGCGTACTGTATATATACATACGTCCACTCCTGCATTTGGCAGCCCCTCTTATTATTGACCTAATTGCACTCTATTCGACTTTTCTATGGAAAGAAAGTGTGTATGCCGCGAGAAGACGCACTGTGCAGTCAGTGTGTGCATATTATGTGTGTACAAACAGTGTAGCTACGATCCCACTGTTCCATGGAAGAGCTTAGTTTCTGGTCAAGATTCACAGGGAAGGTAAAGTTGGAAAGGGATAGAGAGGTATATACGTAGAAGGAAAATTGTGATGGGAGAGGTTCGAGGTTCGAGGTTCGAGGTTCTAAATGGCAGTCCAATAACCAGGTATGTGTGTACATGTTCCCATGGCCCTGTAAAGTAACAGTATATATGGCCATGGGAACAGGTAGCATTTCTATAGGTGCTATATATTATATATAGCACCTATAGAAATGCTACTTGGGGATTGACAACATAGTGTGTTTGATTTGAACACATGTGTGTATTGCAGGTTTATTAGTCAGAGCTATCTTGTATGTTGCTGTCTTTCATGAAGCATAAACTTTGTAACGGATACTGTGTAAATATATACCTGCTGTTGAGTCTTTTCTTACCTTTACTACTGTCTGTCTGTCGGTCTGTCTGTGGTAATGTGAATGTGTGTGTGGGTGCAATTTCTCAGGTGGCCCGAAGTATGTCTTCCCTAGACAATGTGTCTTTGCCAGACCTGTCCTCGCTGAGTGTGTGTATCGGCATTACCTGTACGGCATTGTGCTTGAATGTTGTGCATCCCCTCTCCCCCTTCCTCCGTTTTGCATTGTGCGTGCTCTAAGATAGTGTTCCTCTTCCCAATTTGCCATCCATTAACTACGCAAGCCCTTGTGTGATGCGTAGTGCTAATTTACGGTGTGACTGCAGTAAGCTCAGCCGAAAAGATCTTTCACATCACTGTGTTTGTTCCCCTCTCCCCCTCCTCCTGTCTCTCTTCTTCAGATGAACTACTTGAATCAAGGGGCCCCCTACAGGTTGACCTCATAAAGCCAAAGGGAGCCAGTCTGGGGATATCGCTGAGTGGAGCGCTCCACCTTGGCCAGCCCATGTACATCTCCAAAGTGAAGGAGGCTGGGATAGCTGAAAGGTGGGTCTTGTCAGAACAACCTTATTTGGTCTTCAACCTTTGGTCTGTATGACTTGTAGTACAGCACTAGGAGTGTGTGTGTGTGATGCAATTGTGGGATCGAATGCACACACACAGCACACACCTGCAATTCATGTTGATTAGTTTAAGGGGAAGGAGGGAGAGGCCTACACGGATTTAACCCCAAGTCTTCAGGTTAAAGCCAGCAATAGACCAATAATATTGCCTCATAAGTGAAGGGTGACACCCTGTGGCAGGAAATGTTCTCATGCGAACTAGAGGAAATGGGTGCCGAGTGGAGAGAGAGAGAGTATGTGTGACAGAGACACTTGTCTTCATGTCCCTACATCCCTCACATGTCTACATGTAATAAATGTACACTTTACTACATTTCTACAGCCGGTTTTACAACACCATGTTGATACTGTACTTTTATACTGTGCATGCCTAGCCTGTTGGTGGCATCTATGAATCATGTTGTCAGCTGTTGTGTGGGAGTGAATGTCTAGACAGTGTAGCCAATGTATATACAAAGGCTAATGGCTGTACTTTAACTGTGTGCCAGAGTATAGTATATACCTCACGGCTCCCCTTGTACTGTGCTTTTCAACATACAGTGGATAGCGTACAATGTTCCCATGTTGCGCGCGGCTTTTCAATGCAGCGTGCCATGCAGCGTATAGGGCAGTATTATGTAATGTCATGTAAGAGGTGTATAGGGCAGTATTATGTAATGTCATGTAAGAGGTGTATAGGGCAGTATAATATGTAATGTCATGTAAGAGGCGTACAGGGCAGTATTGTGTAATGTCATGTAAGATGCGTATAGGGCAGTATTATGTAATGTCATGTAAGAGGTCAGGAGCTTATATAGCGTGTGAGCCCATGGAAACTGGCTGCACTTTTGTGTGCTGATTGAATCAGCTTTGTACACGTCTCCATTTCTGTGTTTTTACCTGGAATCTGTGCCTACTGTATAAACTAGAAAATGTTAGCACGAAGAACCGTGTCCGTTTTGCATGCAGATGCAAATTTTTTATCTGCTCTACTTCCTCCCTTTAGCCAGCCCTTTTGATATGGGGATACAGAGAGGACTATTAAAAATGGGGGGACAAAGCCCCTTTGCGTGCATGTGTGTATATAACCAAGCACACACTAGGTGGTGCGATATTTGATTAAGGGGGCAAGTGCTCCCACTCCCTAAATTAACCCCTTCTTCTCCGTACAGATGCGGAGCTCTCCACGTGCGAGACCAGCTGGTGTCAATCAATGGGGTGACCCTTGATAACAAGACAATCAGGGATGCGGTTCGACTGCTGGCGCGGTCAGACTTCAACGTGCGACTGGAAATAATACCTGCCCACAACCTCACCATCGTCCCCGATCTCTCCCAGGAGGAAGGTGTGTTCACAGCTTCCATCACTACAGTGGAACCTCTGATAAGGGACCCTCCGAGATAGGGACGACCTCTCTACAAAGGACAAAATCGTCGTCGGCCCATTGTTCAGAGGTTCCACTGTAATCATCTCCTCTTTCTTAGCCAACTTGTACGACTCATAAGTTGTAAGTAAAGATGTGAAAGTGGTTGGTTGTCTTTCTGCACAGCTCTCAGTGACACTCTATCAAGGCTGTCTGATCCTCATGCTCCCCATCTCCCTGGTCGACAATCGCAATGTGAGCTCCACCCTCTCTCTCCCTTCCTCCTTCTCATTCTTTTGCTCCCTTCACTGATTTATTAATTATTCCACCCTCCAACAATGGTAAAAGTGTTAGAAATGGTTGGTTTGTCATTCTGTTCACTCGTGTTCCTGCGAAAAATGCAAAACTGTTCTAAGAATGGGGTACATTATATTATGAGGGAGTGAAAGGAACGGCGAGATTAAGGCAAGATAGTGTTGCTATTCCACCCTCCTACAATAGTCAACGTGTTAGAAATGGTTGGTTTGTCATTTTGTTCACTTGAGTTCCTGCGAAAAATGCAAAACTGTTCTAAGAATGGGGTACATTATATTATGAGGGAGTGAAAGGAACGGCGAGATTAAGGCAAGATAGTGTTGCTATTCCACCCTCCTACAATAGTCAACGTGTTAGAAATGGTTGGTTTGTCATTTTGTTCACTTGAGTTCCTGCGAAAAATGAAAAACTGTTCTAAGAATGGGGTACATCATATATGAGGGAGTGAAAGGAACGGTGAGATTAAGGCAAGATAGTGTTGCTATTCCACCCTCCTACAATAGTCAACGTGTTAGAAAAGGTTGGTTTGTCATTTCGTTCAATCATGTTCCTGCGATAAATGCAAATTCTTATAAGGATGGGGTACATTATAATTAATGATGGAGAGAAAGGAAAGGCAAGATTAAGGGAACATAGTCCATCCTCCAACAGTAGCCAAAGTATTAGGGATGGTTTGTTTGTCGTTTATAATAATGATTCTTCTTAACACTATCTCACCTCCTCTCTCCCATTTTGTGCTAATACCCAGTATCAGTGACCTCCAGTGGCAGTGGTGGTCACCACATGCTGTGTCATCCCGAAACCATGAGAGTCCAACTGAAGTCAGACGACATTGGGTTCGGCCTCTCTCTCCACGGCGGAGTGTCGGGGAAGAGATACCGGCCCATCAAGATTGCCGTCATTGAAGATGGAGGACCTGCTGCACTGTTAGTAGTACCTTCAAGAATCTCTCGAGGGGGGAGGAGTGCTCCGTTTAAAGTGTTCTCGTTGGGTCCTCTCATGTTGTAGTCAAACTGTCACACGGTGCACACCGCAAAGAACAGTAACACCCACGATTTTTAAAAACTGTCCTTTTTCTAGGACTGGTTTTAACCCTCCTCCTCTCCTTCCTCTCCTTCCTCTCCTTCCTCTACCCTCTTGCCCTCCTGCTTCCCTCATCTGCACTCTTCTTCCTCCCTCCTCTCCTCCCCTCTGTCCCTAGAGCTGGTGTTCTGCAGGTAGGAGACCGGATCATATCTCTGAACGGAGTGAACGTGGATGGAGTGGCCACAGCTCATCAGGCCCTGAAGCTGGTCCAGGAGGGAGGCGACGTTCTGGACATGGAAGTCATCTTTGACGTCACTGGTAATTTACCAGACGCACATTTGCCCTATTTCTACATAATGTATGTATGGGTAGGTTACACAACTGGTCAACGGTACTTCATATGTATGTACACATAGTTACACTGTGTTTATGATTCTCTAGCTCTATAATTGTTATATAGACACAAATACTGTATGTATACTGTACATTAATCTCTGCACAGATGCAGTTGTACCGACTTCAGGGACGTTTGACGTGAAGATGGTCAAGACATCCAGTCTGAATCTGGGCATCACTATCAATGGTAGGTGGATAGTCTTGCACTTCAATCCCTATCTTGCTTTCTACTATTCGTCTCCCCCCCTATTTCACCTGCACCGACTAGCACACTTACTTTATGGTGACTAGCACACATATATATACAACAGTGTGAGTGAAGTAATACTGTACTGTAGGGAGTGACAAGAGAGAAGACAACATTTGGATATCAAGCCTCAAGAAAGGAGGCATTGCTTGCAGGTATGTATGTATGCATTACCATAGTTATTATACACCAAAAATGCCCCATGTTTAGTTGCATACTTGCGTGTCAAGTAGTGTGTGTTTTACTGTTTATTTACGTGGTTTATACATTAATTTTCCCTCGTTGGTTTGCAATTCACCCACCCTCCCCTCCCCCTCTCCCCTCCCTCCCTCCCTCCCTTCCTCACTCAGAATGGGCACCCTAAAGCCAGGCGATGTCATTCTGGCAATCAATGGTCAAAGTATGCAGAACTGCAATCTTCGCGAGGCGGCGCACGCCCTCCGTAACGCAGGCGACGTCGTGACGCTCACCATCAGCAAAGAATGCTGTGAAAGACCCACCACTGGATGTAAGAACACACGCGCACATCACGTAGCAAGTCTTAGTACGAAGGGCGACGTGTTCATGGGGCTCTACGAGCTCTTCTGTAGCCAGCCTGTACTGAAAAATGCTTAAGAACAGGCAGAATCTTATGAAGCATTGTCTAACGCCCTTGCCTAGCCTTTCACCTAGTCTGTGCTTTCTGGGTTTACCTTAGCCTTTCTTTCACTAACCATACTTACAATGTTACAAGGAAAAGCTGTATGTATATGCAGTTTTCCACAAAGTGCTGTAAATTCAGTGAGTTGGACCTCTGTGTGGAAAACATGCTGGGACCATCCTTTACACACAGACGTGTCTTTTATTCAGTTCGAAAGTAGTAGCACCGGATCAAGAAATGTGCCTTATTTGGAGTGTCCTTTAAAAGTGGTCCTACTGGACATTTTGCCGTTTTAAAAATTTCGTACGTGTGTCCCTGCAGAGCTAAGTCCATTCTCCCCTCTCCCTGTTTCCCTCGTGTCCAGTGACACCGAGTGAGGCTGTCATATTCTCAGTCGAGCTACACTCCGATGGCTTGCCTCTTGGAATCTCCCTCACAGGTATACATTATACACATAGCCTAGCCACAATCAATCGGTGTATTACATGGTCCCACCACCACTGCCAACAGTAGGGGGTAGAGGACATGGGATGAGACAGGGGGAGGAAAGGGAAGTGGCACAGGGTGCATTTGTGTTTGTAAACACAGTTGGAGCAGAGTTAGGCGCCAATCTCGAAACCCAATTGGAGCAATAGTCACTCTTGGCAGCTGGCCGACGGAAAGCCAAATCGCCCGTGTGCTCACATTCACCCACAGTCAAACTCCCTCCCAACAACTCATGTGTTATGAAAATATGATGGCTGTACCTTGTATCGGCATTATCTTTCCATCCTACTTCTCTTTTCATCCTTGTTTCTCCTCTTTCTCCTTGCCTGCTCCCCCCTCCCATCCCTCCCCTCTTCCCGTAGGTTCTAACCACCAGCCACAGCCAGTGTTTATTGCCAGGATCTCAGAAGGGGGAGTGGCTCACAGGTATGCAATACTTACAATACAACATTCATATGCCGAAACTCTATATAATATGTTCACTGATACACTCTACTATGATTGAGGGGTCTCTATAACTGTTGTGTAATTGAGGGGTCTCCATAACTGTTGTGGGATGGAAGGGTTGTCGTTGTCAAGTTGACACAGGCTTTTTAGTTTTAGGATGGCAAGCACAAAACACGTTTACCTGTTTTACTGTCTAATACGTGCAGAACGGGGGCCCTGAAGGTGGGAGACAGGATTATGGCAATCAATGGTCAGAGTCTGTTTGGCAAGACTCTCAGAGACGCCGTTTTCATGCTCCAGAACGCCGGGGACGCCGTCACGCTCAAGATCAGTAAACTCAACAGAAGAAGTCAGTAATCTACTTGTAAATCTCTGTAAATTAGCGTTTCAATGCGTGTGTTTCTCTGTGCAGAACACTCTAGACCTAAAGCTTGGAGTCCGACAAGCAAGGTAAAACATCCGCATCACAAGAGCACAATTTTTAGTGCAAGTATAATTATGATTTTCGATTTCTCCATGTCCCCTCAGCTCTATCGCCAGAGGTACCGTGGAGGTAATGTCTCACCGCCGCGACGCCACACCCACCACGCCCGTCTCCCGAGACACGTTGGCAGTGCCGGGAACATGCCGATTGCCAGTAGATTCCTCGGAGGAGGTCTCCACGGGAGACAGCCTTCCTCGACAACCATCGCTTCCTCCGTATCGGGCGCCGGGACCCCCGAGATACCCGAACGACTTCCCTATCTGCCAAGGTCCGTAGCTTCCTCCCCGAGACAGTTGTCGGGGGATTTCGGCTGTGATGAACATCGACATCTTCAGTTTTCTCCGAGCGAACGCAGCGCTTTTAGTCGTCTTCCAGCTGTGGAGGACGATGAGGAGGAGGAGGAGGAGGAGGAGGAACCTGGGGAAAGGGTCAGAGTTTCACGACAGAGGCTGTTTGAAGGTGCCGCGGGTGCTACTGGTGGGCCGAGTTACCAAACCCAGCCTCCTGCTGCGACCAGTTTGTCTCCCGTGGAGGCGCTGTGGGAGAGACAGAGGAGCCTGGCAGAGAGGAGCGCTCTCGCTGAAACCGACGAAGAGACGGGCCAGGAAGACGAGGAGCTAGCGGCGGGGGATCGGTTTCATTATCGCAGGGGTTCCCTCCCCGTTCACCCGCTTCCGCACTTTTACGGTGGAGTCGGTGCCGCCGGTGGGCCCGGTCGATGGAACTTCAAGATGAGAGCCATGCCGCTTCCTGTCGGGCGGGTTTCCCCGCTCATGTCGGACCACGAACACGGGGGAGGGAGGGGAGGGAGGAAGAAACTCCCAGCGCAAAAGGATCAGGACGAGCTTGGCGCTAATAGAACTGCAACAGGTACCCCACCTAACAAACCTTCAAGTGTTGCTGGAGATTTTGGTTCCCGGAGTCCTCAGGACAAGGAGAGCGTTCGGGAGTTGACAGAATCGGGGGAGAAGAGGGGCGAGGAAGAGGAGAGAGAGGAAGGCGAGAGTGCGAGTGATGAAGAGGATGGAGAGGAGAGGGTAGGTGTAGGAGAGACGGAGTTGGAAAGCTGGGAAGAAGGCGCGGAAGACATCGAAAACGGAGCTAAAACTGTTCACACTGAGCACACATCCCTCCCCTTCCCTCTTGTCCCTGCAGCCAGGGCCCTCCCTCGTTTCCCCTCGCCACCTTCCTCCCATGTCAAGAACACCACTTCAACCTCAACCCCGAACTCTCTCAGTAGGCCAAAACCGGCCTCAATCACTTCTCGGGCTAAACAGCGAGCACCAAGCGTACCAGCCCTACCAACGTCTCTCCTCGCTTCCTCAGTCGACCCCAACAATCTCCTGGGGCTCCCGGAATGTCTCGGAGACTACGAACGTACGCTGCACAACGCCCGGAACTACATGAGGGAGTTTAAAGCTCTCGCCGAGAGCGGATCCTCGGACCAAGAGAGCGACCCTGAGCCGACTCTCAGCACCAAACTGAAAGCCGCCGAGATAATGGAGCAGATCAGCTCGGCTGCGAAAGTCCCAGCACTCATCCAGCACCATCTGGTGACACTGCACAAAGAGAGCAAAGAGACTGATCTAGGGTTCAGTCTGTCAGACGGTCTCGGCGAGCCTGGTGTCTACGTGAAGAGCATACACTCTGGCGGGCTGGCAGAGAAAAACGGAGAACTCCGACCGTTTGACCGCATCATGAAGGTTTGTAAACCCCTTTTCTTATCTTTTGTTTGTTGCTACCGGTAGCGTTTGTGCTTTTAGCTTCTGTAAATGGGCCCTTCTTATCAGGCCCCCGTTTCTCGAAGATGTACACTACACATCCAGCACCATCCTGCTCTCACTGTTGCTGGCTTATTCAGTTTCGCCCTGTTTTGACCTCAGCCACTCTTGTTACAATATAATAATACCATTTCTTGCCCTCTTCGCCTCCCAATGATGACTATATTATAGATCAATGATGAGGTGGTGAGGGACTACGACTGCTGCAGAGTGGTCCCTCTCCTGCAGGAGCTGACGTCCGACGTCGCGCTCCTCGTGGCAAGAAACTCTCTTTCAAAATCTCAACCTTCTACTGCTGCTGGGTCCAAGTAACGGTGTTTCACGGCACACTTTCGGATTGTGAAGCAGTGTCAATTTTCTCAATTGTAATTTTTGTGTTTTTGATGTTGTGTAGTTGTGTTTTTCATCTTCATATCATTGTTGCAGAGCACATTCTGAAAGTATTGCGCATGCGTTGGAGCGCCGTGCGCTTCCGCGCGTCCGACGACCACACCCACCACCGCGATGCGGTCCGTGCTAGAGAAGGGAGATAATGTCCTGGTTTGCTAATCTTGGCGTGTTCAGGACTCTTCCACTGTTCTTTGCGATAGGCGCCGGCGTCGAATGGTTCATGATCCACGTCCAGGTCGGGAAAGAGACGTTCTGTGAGTTTACCCCAATTGATGCGCACCATTGCGTCTGCATTGCTCATATCTGTAGACGACACACTAGTGCGGAAAGAAGCCGAGCGGCGAGCTACAGAGAGAAAGGAGAACCAAGAAACGGTAGACACCGATACAAATTCGTAGAGCATTCCCCAAGCTCGCCATGCCGTATCGAATGAGCTGGAGCTACTATCTGAGCTTCGCAGGCTCAGCGCTAGTCTCTCTGCTTCTCGGGGCGTCAGTCGTCCACAATTACTACAAACCAAGTGTGGTAGGTATCATTTGTGCTCCTGCAGAATAGCTATAGTCGCACTATTCTCTGCAGGAAGTGCCTGAAGTGCCACCTTCCACTGCTGACAAGCCTTCATCTTTCATTGCCATCAAAAGCAGTCCAAATAAAAACAAATAGCTGTCGCAGTATACTTTTTATAAACGTATTGACGTCTGTATATTATTATTTCTTTGATCCTGGTATATACTCTTCTGTCAGAGTATAATAACTATAGTGAAAATGAACTTCATGTGTGTGCACACGTGAACATAAACTGTGTCAGGTGTACGTTTGAGGTGTGCAATTAATGCAAACTGCTATAAAATTATTGCTAGCTACACTCCAATAATTATACAACGAGTAAAACTTCATGTGAAATTAAAGGACAAGGGAGTCCGTAATAGCTACTTCACCTTTTCATACAATTGATCTTGGGTACTCCCTTCTACTGCTTGGAGGTTGTGAAACTCCATTACCTCACCGAAGAAATCTCCATCGGTGATCCTGGGTGGAGAGGCCGGGTTAGCCACCATACTGTAACCAGCCCCAATCTTTGCAGGGTCTCCAGATCTGTCAATATTCTGGTATGGTATTGGCGGTTCGGTGCCTGAGCTCTCAACCTCGGCAACTTTCTCAGTCGAGCTCCTCGTGTCCTTTAGCAATCCGCTCTCGGTTGGTGAGGAGTAAAACAACTGGTTGATGCGACCTGGCAGCGGAGGTGGGGTACCGTCTTCCCCTTGCTTAATCATTGAGTAGCTCCCTGTGATTCCAGTGGGACCGATCAGCGTCGAACGTGGTCGCATAGGCTCAACTTCGGAATAGGTCATGTTGTTGCCTTTGACACTGCTGCTGAAGCTGTCCTTCCTCTCGCTGCTGTCATCCAGTAGCTGCGGGGTGCTGGTAGAGAATGGGTGACCGAACCTCTTGGAGGAGTTCATTCGAGGTCCGGCGTGGCAAAGCCGGCTGTACCCTTCACTGACTCCTCGCTCAATCGTGATGCTCGCGACTACTTTTGACTCGTCTTCTCCCTCACCTGATTCCCTCGACTCCAGCGGAAGGAGATTAATGTCATCGTACTGCTGGATGCAGAGCTTTGCCATCTTCTTTTTCTGCCGGTGCTCCTCTGGGACCGTTGCATACAGGTCTGCCACGTTGCTGGGGTCGGTTCCTTGAGCATTAGGATCAGTGTTATCTATTATACAGAGTGGCCTTGAAAACTACTGTTGTTGCATGCCTTCATTCACCTGTGTTTGAAAACTCTGTTCCTGGGAGCGGCTCTTCTGAATGTGACTGTTCTTTATTCGCCGCACCAGACACTGAGTCTTGGAGATGGGAGCGGGTATAAGGTTAGCCTCTGATCAACGAAGCGACTTACCGGTGTGCATCTTTGCAACTGCTCCGTCTGGTTCCCGCAGAGCCTGAAACGATCTTGAGAGTTCGCTGCAATATAATACGTTGTAAGGCCGCTACAAACTAGCAAAACGGCAGGGGAATATAGCTAGTTACTAACCGTAGGCGTCGCAGGACGGCGCAAAGTAAGGTGAAGGTAACGCAGAACAGGGTCAGCAGTAACAGCAGCAACACGATGCCGAAAGTTGCAAAATAGTACCATTTTCCGTTAATTGTAAGAACGCCATCCTCACCGCTTCCCTCACCCATCCCTGTACGTCTTCTTTCCGCGACAACGATGTGCGCTGCAGATTATGCGCATGCGCGTTTCATACGCGGCGCATAGCCTAGCCGGATGGAAAAACTAACGGAAGAGGCCATTCAACTAGCACATTCACTACCAAGCTTCTCTGCAGATATAAACATCACCTGTAAGCCTTGTCTGTCACTGAAATACGGAGATATCTGCCTCGGAAGGTTCCTCCCAACTCCGACGGTAATTTAGATAAGCACACATGGGCGCCTATCTAAGTTAATGAACCGCAGGAGGAAGAGTTATCAGCAGCATGTGAAAGGTGTGGGACCTTCACTGGAGCTAGACTCAACCCTCAGCGGCAGCTCTGTCTGTCGCTGAATCGACCAATCACATTTCAGCGCTGCATCCAACAGATACTGGATGGACGTCCGGATTGGGGTGGTTGCCATGGTGATACTGCACCGCAAGAACCGATAATAGTAACGGATTACATCACCAGGTCTCGTGTGTCTGGTAACGAGGTGGAATTACCAGGGGCTCCCCATCAATTGAGTGTCAGTGAAGGGCGTATTATTCTGGTCAAGAAAGTCTTGCATCACGTACTGACCGTTACCGGTCGCCGTGCTGCGGAGAGCCAAGTCACACGAAACGTAATGTAAAACGTAGTATGGAAATCCTTTAGTTTAAAAACTAAGAAACTGTGTATCTATACTGTAAAAAGACGAAAACAAAGTTCACAGAATGTCATTTTCTGAGATTGAACCTCAAGTACAATATTTTATGCGTTACATGTGGACAGTTTTTTTAGCATTTCGCCATTAATTTTATTTGCAGCCTGCACTGTTACGTATGTTCTTATTTTTTGCAGTGTCCGGATGTTGCAGAAGCAGTGCTGTGTGATTCGAGAACAGCACAAAATTGTCTAGTTCAGAAATTTTTGGACTCATTTTCCTCCCCTTCCACTGTCTCTGTCGAGGCCCCTGCAGCTTTGAGAGAAGAAGAATTTCTTCACGCAATACAATCGTCCACTTACATATCTCACTCTCACCGCGGTTCCGTGTGCGATGCAAAGAGATTTCTCCATGAAAAGGGCGAGTTTATCTTGCTGGTGTAGGGGCATGTTGGTCTATAGTTTTCCCCACTTTGTTTTTCTGCTTCGTGTACACGCACCCGTGTAGCTGCTAAGAAAACTCCAATTGCGGCACTGTTTGCTTTCTCCCACAATGAGGGTTTTTTGACTAGGGAATTTGTGTTTTCGAACACAACGTTATATAGCTCTACCGTCCGTGCCCTGTCAACAGGTCTCGATGCCTACGACGACAATATCCACACTATCACAGGTAAACAACTCTTGCTGTAACACACAGCCCCTCTCTAAAGACACCCTCGAAATCAGGACACCGCTCTAAAGACACCCATGAGATGACGACACCTCTCTAAAGACACCCATGAGATGAGGACGCCTCTCTAATGGCACCCCTGAAATGAGGGCACCTCTCTAAAGACACCCTCGAAATCAGGACACCTCTCTAAAGACCCCATGAAATGAGGACACCTCTCTAAGGACACCCCTTCAAATGAGGACACCTCTCTAAAGACACTTACTTTTCCTAAAGAGTTTTGCTTTCAACCCCTTAGTTTGCTCTAAACAGAGACTTCTCTTAGTCAAAAGTCCCCCCACTATGATAATGGCTAATGTATACTCATTTCAGTAACATAGCTCTTGAACCATGTATTTTGCCAAAGATTTTGTCCTCAAACCCTGCCCACTATATATGATGATGTATCCTCAATTCAGTGTGTGGTGAGGACGGTGCTCCAAGTCAAGCTGGGTCTTTGGCCTCCAGTGTGTGGGACATTAGCACGAGGCTAGCGGGAGAGAAATCAGCACGGAGAGTGATCCACGCCACTCGCCATTCAGATAACTTCAAACTACAGCAGGCTTTGGTGCTGGTTGAGGTAGCTGGAGAAATTCAGCCCCAGCCACACCCCTTGCCTTCTCAGGTATATACTCAATAGGCAAAATTTTTGTACGTCTTTCCTGTTTTTTTTTAATTTCCCATGCCGCACTAGTGCTCTTCCCCATATTTTCATAATATTGGCCATAAATGGCACACAATTTTCACTGTTGTGGTGTTTTCCGTGATCTTTCTTGGAGTGCTGTGTGTCTTCTTGTGCGGCTATTGACTGACTGGAGTGTTTGGGTTTCAAGTGTAATGGTGTACGGTCGCTTTGTCCGCTTATGTGGTAGTGTTGTGTTTGGGAAGGGAAGTCTTCTGTGGAACGTTGCGTTTTGACACGCACACACACACGCACACTCTCTCTCTCTCTCTCTCTCCCCCCCTCTCTCTCGGGGTGTGAAACGGTCTTCATTGCAATGCATGTACAACATCACGAATGAGGCGTGGGTGATACACCAAGGTGAATGACTTGCCTAAGTGACGTACAAAATCACTGCACAATACCTTGGACCCACAAGTATAGATTAGCATACACGTAATAGGGGGGAAAGGGGGAGGGGAGGGGGTTGGTCTATAGTTTCCTGTTTCTGGAACACCAAATGTTGAAGGAGTTGATGAGGGCTGCTCTTGTTACGTCGCAGTAGTTGCTTCAACTCCTTCTCTGGCACTCCTAGCATGTCCGTCATGCTCTCTCCCTCTCTCTCTCTCTCCCTCTGAAGCATATTATTCTCTGCTCTGATGTGGAAGTCTCTGATGACGAAGACAGAGTCACAAAAGACTATCTGCTAGAAGACCTTCTCAAGTAAGGCACTAGGCATCATTTTCTCATGCCATACAGTTGGACTATTGGCTGCACGTGAAATGTCCACCATAACCGCTCCAGAAAGAGGCAAAGCCAAATGACCGAAGCTTTTCTCATCAAGTACGATGCCAAGACTCTCTGTAAGTGCTACGTACGTATCGTAACTACTGTATTGATCTGGGTCGTTGTCCAATCCAGCTGAGGCTAATGCTCAGGATTTGGTATCGGCTACAACTGAAGCGGTCGTGAAATTTGAATTACTTTCAACTGACCCCCAATCGAAAGTATGTGTGCAAAAATAATATCATTTTTCCTGAAATCCACACTCAAAAAGTCAAATTGCCGATGCTAATAGCGATGTCATTTTGCCAGTGAAATATTTAACCCAGCAGGAATACTGGATCTCCAAATTTGAATGTCACCTTATTTTCCAGTCATATAATTGGACTCTATCCTTCAATATTGTGGCTACAGATAAAGCTGACAGTACCTAGCAAAGCTAGCCAGAGCAGTGACGTTAGATTTGCTGGATCGTTTGTCCTCTACAACTTTGCCAGACTAGCAAACCTCGTCAGGAACTTTGAAAAGGCCTGCAACCTCGGTCAGAATTTGCGTCAGAGTACACACAGCAATTCTAACACAGCGTTGTTATTCTCTTCACAATGCAGGGAAGTACCCTTCGCTACCTGATATCAGCCTGGTCGACTTTTCTCTGCTCACGGATGAGGTGTGAACATTAGTAACGAATGAACGTGCACCAATTCATGATCCAAGCACAAATTTTTTCAACCTCAAATTTTCACTATGGTAAAGCCTCTCTTACAATAGCGATCCAAAGATCCAAATGAAGGCCACCTTTCTATAAAGAACATACTGCTACGAGACACCTCTACACGTGTCCAATGCCCCTTAACTTCAGGGGTTCCACTGCACTACGAGGGAGTGTGGAATAAAAGTCTTGTATCTCCTCCTCTCCAGGAAGAGTGGTCAATCCTATTCCGCCATCTCCTGCAGTTCCCGCTGGTCGTCAGGGAAGTCACCTCCAGCGTCTGCCAGTCTCGGGCACTTCGCTGTCAATTCAAACTCAAAAAGGCAAAGAATAAATCACTCCGTGTATTCCCTTCTCATTGTTATCTCTTTTTCTTTCCTTCGTGTTCTCTGTGATTCTTTGTTGCAGATCTGCCAGTTTTTGACTCAACTGAGCCACTGTGTCAGTACCTACTACAGCAGGGTTAAGATCCTTATGGTAGGCCCTCTCTTCTTCTTCGTGCACCCTTTCTCTCGTCCGTCACTCTCCCTCTCCTATCTTTCTTCTCTCTCTTCTCTTTTCCCTTCTCTCCCTCCCTCCCTCCCTCCCTCCCTGTGTTCTCTGTCCTCCCTCCCTCCCCTCCCTAGGCACCAGAACCTCACCTAATTCCCCTAATTCACGCCAGACTACTCCTCATTACGGCAGTCAAAAGGACAATGTACAGTGCTCTACAACTGCTAGCCATTGAACCTCCCCAACAGCTATGAATACCACCAGAATACACACTTTCAGTTTGAAAAATGCACGCTACAAACAGGATGTATAATAATATTGTGACAGGCAAACTATAACAGGAAACTCGTGAGAAATAACTTTCAACGTTTTTGGTATATAGCAAACACAAATTTGCAGGGAGTAAACTTTACGGCTAATAATTTTTCTCCCTCACAAGTTTCATATGCTTCATTCTTTCGAAAAATGATACAAATAGAGATGATAATTATTAATATGATCGGAGAACTTGGGTGTATAATTGTACGATGTCAGGAATGTTTCTGGAGGACGAGTGATGTCACAGTCTGTCCGGTTTTCCCGCCAAACTGGAGGGTTGGTGCAGGGATGACTGCCTCGGGGGACAGCACTGAGCCATGTGATGTGTGTTGTAATACTTACTGAATAGGGGATACCTCTCTAAGAGACGACATCCATACATTTACCTCTGAATACAGTGAGCTTCTATGTGTAATGGACGCTTGGTCTATATAAGTGCATAATAAGAGACGCGCCTATATATATATACCTGACTTTCAAGACCCCAAATATAATATTTGGAGGTTTTAGTCAACGTTTACAATAAACATTTACACAGCATCTTTCAATAATGAAAGCTAACTTCCGAGAATCAAAACACACAATAAAGGTTGCTTACTCTGATCAAAGTGCTTTGTTAGCTCTTCTCGGGTCCAGTTGCAGCTGGTGATGAGGAATATCCCGCCATTAGCGAGGAGTGCGCTCACACTCCGTATGTACCTTGACCTCTTCTCCTCAGCTCCCAAAGGGTCTAGACTAATTGCGTCGTAAGTCCCTTTGTCGAGAATTACGTCGAAGTTAGTTTGGTGGAGGAGAGAGTCATCTACATGCAGGACATCCACTACCTATGCACAGACATAAATTCACTGGATCAGTCTACAAAGAGAGATAATCAATATACAACTCAGTAAGACAGCCTCCTTCTTCTTCTTTATAACCTCCACTGAAGGAGAGTAGCCCTAGGTGCGGGCGAACCCTGCACCCCTCTATACAATGCCCCTGAAACGAGGACACTCCTCTAAAGATACAAGATACCCCTGAAATAAGAACACCGTCTCTCTCATCTAGAACAGCACTTGCCACTAAAGAAGGACACCTCACTAATAAGGACACTTCTTCTGGTGTCTTAGGGTTCCATCGTTTAACAACACTTTGCATTACTCATATTGGCATCCACCGTTTTAAGAGCACTCTCTTGTATATACACTGTTCAGATAATATACCAGAAACTGAATGTTGTGTGAGTGGAGATCTGTGTCAGCCACTTGTTTCGCCAGCTCAATGGCTGCCGGGGAGTAGTCGATACCAGTCAGCTCCTCGAAACCATCCTCCGCCTACGAGTAAAGAACACACCTTTTTATTTCCCTTAGAAAAACACACGTTACATGCCGTATAGTGTGCAAACCAATTTACGCAATTGGTATTGGGAAAATCTTCACAGTTGCCCATCAAACAACAAGATGTTGGCCCTACATACCACGACGAGTCCTGCTATTCAGAATCTGACCCACGTAGTGTGCCATAGGTGTACGTGTGCGTCACTCGTACGAGTTCCATTAGGAGAGCACCGTTGCCGCAGCCAATGTCCAGGATTTTCGTCTCTTTGGAGGAGACGTTTTTCTTTAGCCAGTCGACCAGTCTGTGCTGACAAGACAGCGAGAACCTGTGTAATAATTATCACTGGCTTTTGATAGCAGTCTTTTTTTAAAGGGAGGCTATATACCATATTTCTCCCGAGTCTCCATTTTCGTGGAAGTTTTTCAGCTCTTCTGCATAAGTGGCGTCCCAGCTGTAAAACGGTTCGTTTACCAATGGGAATTAGTGAGCACTATTATACTGCTGCACAGGTTCACACTCACTGCTCTTTGGTTCCAAGTTTGGAAGATGGCAGTTCACTGCCCTCCTCTGTGTCCATATCCCTTGACTCATGCGCATGCGCGCAATTGTGTAGATTGGCGCGGGGTGCGCGGTTATGATAAGGGCACACTGAGCTCCGCCCCCCTCCCCAAACCCACGTGGCGACACCCCAGAAAGCCAAGAAGCAGTGGCAGAGATGGAGCGCTCAAAGTCCAAGGCGAAAGGCAGGAGTGATAAGCTCTTCAGGGTAAGTGTCGCCTTACATCTTCGTTTCCAACGCACACCTACTCTGGAAGGCTGTGCGACCGTCTTTACAACGTCTCTTCTTCACACGTGATGCAGTTTCAATCGTTTACGGAGCGTATTGCCAGCATCAAGATCGACGTAGTGCATCAGACACGGACCACATCAACAGACGCCCCGGACGTAAGATTCGTAGATACGGACTACTTGTGAGTATTATTTGACACCACATTTTCAGGAGTCGGAAACCTTCTTTGGCACTGCACTACACAAATGGCGAGAGTTGAACTGTACATCCAGTTTCGGTGAGGCCGGAGTGGAAACTGATGGTCTCTCAGTTTTTCCACCTCCTTACCCTCCCTGCAGTTCAATTCCACGGCAAAGTTGTCAGTTGTTCCAAGTCCCTTCCCCAGCTCGTTCACCATAAGGTACATACAACATAAGTAACTATAGGCCAACGTCTTTCGTGATATTCTAGAAATACGAAATACAGAAAAAAGTATGCTTCTGTTAACACCTACGACAAACTCTTGGACTGTCAGGGAGTGGGAAGGATCATGTGACTGGTCATGTGACTTGTCATGTGCATAAATACAGTATAGTCAGTTTTCTGATACTCTGCATTATACTTACCAATGGTCATACAAACGTACATATTATAGCTAAGCCACTTCCCAATTCAATTGTTCAATGTATTATGGTAAATAACGGAACTTCTCAGCATCATTGTGACTTGCTTCCCTCCAATGTATTAGGATGAGATACTGACAGCTCTGTTGGATCATCTCCAATCCAGTGACACTCTGGCACATGAACCTCTTCTTGAGTGAGAGCTCCCGGCCGGAACGATGATAGCACATGTATATACACTGCTATGCTCTTTCCTCTCCCTCTCCCCCATAGTTTGGTGGTCCAACTGGCCAGAGATATTCAGAGTGACTTTTATCCACATTTCACCTCTGTGTTCCCTGTTCTAGTCTCCGTTTGCCTCTGCCACGATCCTCAACTGATTCAGGTTCTTATGTACATACTACAGCAGAGCATGTGACTTAGTTTGAGAGCTGTCTGTGGAAGTCTCTAAATCTTGGTTTCTGAAAATCTCAAATTTATTTATTTCCCTCATAATTTTATCCTCAGTTGGCATCGTCATTACTCTCTACGCTGCTTCAATTTTTGTGTGCAGGATGGATTTTCAGCCATTGCTCACATATTCAAGTTCCTCTGGAGACACATGTTGAGAGACATAGAGAACGTCTACAGGTTATTCAGAACACTCCCTCCTCTTCATCGCCCCCCCCTCCCACTCCCACTCCCACTCCTTTATGCTTTCCACCCCTCCCCCCCTCCCCCCTCCCTCCCTCCCCCTCAGTCTCTATTCAGAGCTCCTGGTTCAGTCGCAGAAATCGCACATACGACAGTTTGCTGCCGAAAGCTTTGGATTTCTCCTCAGAAAGGTCTCTCAATAGAGTACACTTTCGACATTGTCAACCAAAACAGGAAAACATTTTCTGTTAGGTTAGAGACCAGGAGAAGCTTCTGGGAATGATCTTTACGAGTCTGTCCGATAATCCCGAGGTGAAGTTTCTGCTTCTCCCCTTACCTCTCTCTCTTTCCCCTTCCTCTCCGTCCGTCCCCCCCTCTCTTCCTCTTACTTGCTTGATATTGCCCCCCAGTTGGTGGAGGGAGTGGGTCAGCTGATATTCGAGGTCTGTAAAGGGGTTCCAAGGCAGTTTCACTCCTGCACCGAAAAGGTATATTATTACTATTATTACCTGTTGTTACACTGCGCTTCTAACCCACTTAAGTAATGACTGTTGAATCAACTCAAAATCATTACAAACACTTGTTTTAAAACAGCAAACTTAATGAACTACGCAGCGTAGCTTTGGCATCACTAGTATTGTAGATAGCATTTTTCACACTGCTACTATAAGTGGTATATAGCGCCTGGTCGAATTATGGCTCTGTTTTTCACGTGTATCAGGTTTTGCAGAGTAGCTTGGAGCACATGACGTCGTCTTCATCTCCCCGCCCTCTCTCCCATGACCTGGTGTTTGCCACTCTCTCTCACACGGTCCAGCTAATGGCCGAACACACACGAAGGGATTTCTCTTCCCCTCTCTGGTCCCCTATACTGGTTTGTTCTACATACGTACACACAGACATAACATGTACACAGTGGCAGATTGTTTTCCTTGTGATTTTGATTTTCAAGGAAAAATTTTTCTTCAACACGCACAATACGTAAGTAAATAAGTGGGAATAGTTGCACGAAGTTTCTGTTCTCAGTTTTAAAGTTAAAAATGTTTATTATGATCATGTGAAATTTGATTTTTTAGACATCTTTCATTAACTCTGATTCTTTTTCAGTCTTGTCTGAATGGACTCGTCAGGCTGTGGAAGGCATGTCCCGAGTCCGTACCACTGTCCCGGAACCTGGACCACGTCCTACACCTGGTGGGTGTGGCAGTCGCCTGGCATAAGGGAAGTCGGATCAAAGATAGCGGAAGGATTGTAGAAATCCTCGAAGAAGTTCTCTCTCCCTCTTTTTCCGTCGCTGATTCTCTTCTCTCCACTGCTCTTCACCTCGTCACCTCGCTCGTGTTGGTCGGTCCCCACGTCCCCGAGTGCCACGCCCACTCTCCGGGGTTGCTACGGTTACTGTGCTCTCGGGGAAGGTGTGAGGAGGTGGAGACTGTTTTGAAGTGTTTTCGAGAACTCTCAGAGAAACATCCCTCATTTCTCACCGTGAGTTGTAATGTTTCTTTCTTTCCTGCCTGTGTATACATTCTTCATCATGTTCGAAGGTATATAATAAGCTCTGTGGCTTTTAATAATGTCTTCTAGAACATTCTTAGGGTTAAACATGTCGTGTTGGAGTAAAATGGATTTGTCTTTGTGTTCCAGAACATCCTTCCAGATTGTGTGAAGTATTGTGACAGAGCGTGTGAGTCTCGGGAAAACCACACCCACATCATCCATTTTCTTGCCGAGCTGTGCCTGGCCTTTGACCCCAAGTGGGCCCGCCCCGAGTCGGGAACCCCGGCTGGGAATTTCAGGACCCCTCAGCCCCCCTCCTCGGGGGGCCAGAATTTCACCCTGCAATTGGAGTGGGGGGAAGGAGGAGGAGGGAGGGTGCTGCGATCGGGGAGTGGGGTGTGTGGTTTGAAGCAGCTGGTGACGGCTCTGCAGGGAGTCGTTGTAGGAGGATACGGGATGGTGGGTGTGGTCAGTGGTGAGGGGGTGGAGTCAGAGGAAAGTGGGCGGGGCTGTGGAGACCTTGCCAACACTTGGGCAGCTCTGGTTTGTGCGCAACATTTGAGGTATGATTTTTCTATAGCCTTTTTAGCAGCTACAAATGCTCCTTGATGAAGTAGGTTTAGTCGCATCTACATATTATATTTATCAAACCATTGTGCATTGCGATTTGGTTTGCCACATTATTCCCAGCTCCGTTCCTTCAATGCTGTGCGAAGAAGTGAATAAACTCCTATGGAACCTGACACATTCCCTCCAGAAAACCACACCCACCAGCAACCAAGACCACACCCACTGCCAGCAGCTCCTGATGGTGTGGTCCCAAGCAGTGTGTACCCTGACCTCTTCTGGCAGGCCCCTCCCCCTCCCGTGGGACCACATCCTGCCTCTTTTACAGTATGCCTTACTTTAGTTGACACAAAAAAGGTTAAAAAGTTTTGTGACCAACTTTGTGGTACATAACCCTTTGAAAAATAAACAAGCTTGTTCAACCTGGTCTAATGTATGGTATGGATGCTAACAGCTTGGTATTTTTCAAAGGGAGGACTTTAAAATCAAGTCGTGTCCATTTTGCAGGTGCTGGCGAAGTTCACCTAATGTTTTGACTGCTGTGGAGAGATACCTGAATCGGCTTCCCGTTTCTTCTCCCCTTCCTCCTCTTCGCCTTCTCTTTCGACCCCACAACTGCCGCCATTTCGTGATCTCCTCTCTCTTCTCCTTCCCAACCTCAGTTGGCCTTGCTCTCATGTACGTAAGCCGCTGAACGACTGCAGTACACTTTTAAAAATTTTTTTTTGGTTTGCAGGTCCGAGTGTTAACACTGAAAGTGATCAAGCGGTGTTTGTCGCGTGATACGAGTAACGCAGGGTGTGACGCGACTGACACAAGTAATGCAGAGTCGGACGTCACAGCAGAAGATTCAGGAAGTAGCCGGCTGGTGGAGTTGGTGGAAATCTGCCTAAAGGCTGAGCAACCACCAGCCATTTTGACCGAGGTATATACCCATACTTACACACTGGACCGCAGCATTTCATTGGTCTAAGAACTGTCTCACCAACTGCAGTACAGAGCGAAGCTACTGTGGATGGAAAAACTGAAGTACAAACCTCGGACTCTGAACTCCCTGCCTTCCTTTGCCCATGAGGTCTCAATGTTATACACGTATACAGTGGGGAACTCCCTCTAATCCCGACACCAATAGGACAGAACAAAGTGTCCATGTTGGTGAAGTGGCCTCATTTCAGGGGTTAAATTGCACGTAAGAACTGTTCTTTGGGAAAGAAGAGGTGTCCTTATTAAAAGGAGGTATATGATTTTTAAGGGGTGTCTAGATAGAAGTTGCACTGTAAATGATATTTTAGAGTTCAGCTCGATTTTTTTCCCCCTTGTCTCAGATTCCACTGCGGTTTCTTATTGGAAGTCTGTACGTGAACTTGAGTCTCCTCTGGGAGCCAATCAAACACCTCATAATGTGCGTCATGTGATCCCCACATGACTGTCACATGACCAAAATTGATGTATCTGTGTTTCAGATCTTATGCCGTTGATGAAAGGAAGAAACTGTTCTGGGAGATCTTTGGCCATTTTCTTGAAAGATCTTCAAACATTTCGGAAGTTCAGAACACCACTGCGCCACCCTCCGAGAGTCACAACTGGCACGATTCCATTCCAGCTCTGTTCCGGTTCCAGTACGGTTTGGTGTGTGGTATGGAACGGGGACGACCGGACCACGTCAACTTCAGACGACTCTTGTGGGGCATTCTCTCAGATATTCCGTCTTTTGCCGAGCCTCGTTCCCGAACCTTGGTTCCTCTGTTTTTGCAGTTCATTGAGTGAGAGTATAACACACGTCCTTTACTAGCGTTACATTCTGTTTGAAGTTGTGGATATTGAGTTATGCATGCGTGATTGCAATTATAATGTGCATTTGCAAATAGAGACCCACGCAGCATCAAGGGTTTCAGAAGGCTATTTCCGATGTTGGATGCAATAGAGTTTCGTGACCTGTCACCCATTACATACAGATTTCTCCACGTGTATATATATACTAAGGTATTCTACCTGATCTGTTTGCTCTTCCCTCTCCTTCATCTCCCCAAAGAAAAGAGTATGCCTTGAGAGTAGACAATCTAATGGAGTTTCAAGATTTGAGGTGTTCATCTGAAAACGATGACTTTGAGGAGGAAGAAGAACGCGAAGAGAGAGCAAAGGACGAAGAAGAAGAGAAAGAGATCACGGCAGAAACGGAGGTGGAAGACGTGGCAATGGAGGTGGAGGAGGAGGAGGGGAGAGAGAAAGAGATGAGAGGCGGTGAAAACAAAACGGCTGACACCAAAAGCAGGAGAAAGAAGAAAGAGACGACAGAGAAAAAACAGAGTGGTGGTCGAGGATTGACAAAGTCAGTGCTAATTTCTGTCGAAGGATTCGAGAATATTTTGTGGTTTTTGTGTCAGGATCTTGCTGGCAATGTTGGAGGGTCTTCTCAAAGTTCACGAACCCAAAGGTTCTATACCGACAGGAGGACCTCCACAACCTCTACATGAAGGTGAGGCAGCTGCTTCTGAATGACTTTCCCTCCAAGCCTTTTGTCCTTTCTCTCTTCTCCCCCTCGCGTGAAGGAATAAGGCTTTTGTTTCTGAGTTCAAATCTTCCTTCTTTCACAGCTTTCTCTCTCCTCTCACTTGTTCACTTTGTTTGTGTCCCCCTTCTTTCTTGTCCGTCCCTCTCCAGCTGTTAACTCACAGGGACACGGAGGTTCAGGAGTTGGCCATTGACTGCCTCCTCACTTACAAGGCTCCATACTTAGTCCCCTACCAGTAAGCCCATGCCCATCCTCTGTAGCTGTAGACTTTATTGTGCCATAATATGTGGAGGGTGAGTAATTGTATGTACGTATGTCTGCAGTGAAAACCTAGGAAGGTTGATGGAAAACGCGTCATTTCGTGAAGAACTCCTCAACTTTAAGTAAGCACAAGTCTACGCTGTTTCAAATTCAACATTAGTTCTATCTTTCTATTTTCGTTTGCGTCACACTGCCTTTCTTGTGTCTCTCCCAACTCAGTACAGACAGCGATAATTGTGTGGTGGCGGAAGAGCACAGGACTGGACTCTTACCAATTCTTCTCAGGTATGTGGGACAGGTGTCCTAATTTGGGACGTCCTGATTTGAAGTGTCCTAATTCGGGACGTCCTGATTTGAGGTGTCCTAATTTGGGACGTCCTGATTTATGGTGTCCTAATTTGGGGTGTCCCGATTTTAGCTTGCCGGTATCAATATTTTCCACATCCAACCTCGTTTGGGTCTGTCTGTAGTATTGCACGAAACCTCTTTGATTTTTACCAAATTGAGAAATCCACAGGGAAAACTTATGTAGATTGTGCTTGTTACGCTATAAAAAATTTCCCCTTCCCACAACACATACAAAGCTTTGTGTTTTCCTTAAAGTTCCTTGATCTATATAGACCTATGTACCTCATCTACTTACGTGGGTTTTCCTTTCCGTAGGATACTGTACGGGCGTATCCAGAGACCGGTGGGTGTGGCTATGAGTAGAGTGGGTGTGGCCTCTAGACGGATGGCAGTTCTCCAGTTCCTGGCCGGCTGTGAGGAGAGAGACATCGACGAGTTCTTCTCTCTTCTCCTCCTCCCTTTCCGAACTCTTCTCGGTGAGTGAGAGAGGCCTAAAATAGAGTAGGTTTTAAGTGTATATTATTTAGAATTGTGTAAGCTTTGGACAACATTAATATTAAAGAAAACTAGGTTGGGCTCACAAACACTTTTCCAGATTCTAGTGAGGATGAGGAGCGACTGCTGGAAGTGGATATTGGCAGGGTTATCCCCCTCAGAAAGCAGCTGGGTTTTGTGAGAATGCTGTCGATGATTCTGGCGGTCCTTGGCCCCCGAGTTGAGCCACACCTACCCACCTTCCTCTCCCTGCTGCTGGGTCTGGCCCACATCTACCGCACCATACTGGACCACTCCAGACACCTGGTGAGACCACTGTGGTACTCTTGGTGGGACCACTGTGGTACTTTGGTACTCTAGTACGGCCGTTGACCTCTAGAGTGATGTGACCTTTATGCCGCTGTTTGACCTCTTGTACATACTATGTAGATTCAGCCTGTATTTGTGACTGTGATTAAGACCCTTCGCCAGCTGGTTGTCGTGCGTCTCATAGAGGTGGGCTTCAATTGGACCTTCTTACCACCAACTCACTGTACATTTGTGTTTTTTCTATTCTTCTTTCAGTGTTTCAAAACTTTCACAAATTACGACTTTTCTCCTTTTGAAGACAAAATCTTCGGGACAATAGTTTGGCCTCAGGTAAATAAACACAGTTTTTCACCTCCATTTTTCACTTTCAATATGCAGCTGGTAAGGCTACCCAGTGAAAGTATACAGCACCCAACTCCTCTCATGAGGCTGTTGTCAGCATGGAGCAAGTTCCAAAGGTAGCTATAAATTTTATCTAAAACCGGCCCACAAACACTTGGAAATCTAATGCGTACATATGAAAAATATAGTTTCTGTAAAACTGTTCGAACCTTTTCACTTTCAGATATCACAAACTATTGGGTCGCTCAGTTCCCAAGGACCTACAACCTGCGTCCCCTCAAGAGTCAAATATCTCATCCGGGGGGCAGAAATTTACCCTGGGGGTGCCCCCCATACTCCACTATGTGTACCAGTGTTTGTTCTCCCCTGGAGTAAGTGTGAAGGTCGCTGGCTGCGTCATGGAGATGACCCTTGACCTCCTGGAGTGCGCTGGAGAAGAGGGAGGAAGGGGAGAAGTCGGAGAGAGGGGAGGGGAGGGAGTGAGGTTGGTGCTAGCTCATGTGCCAACTCTGTTGGCCTACCTGGGAGGGAGAGTGAGGTCAAAGTACGAGAGAACTGCCGAGGGAGAAGGCGGGAACTTGCAGCTGGAATTCACTGTCCTATCAAGGTACGTAGTACATGGTTTGTATTGTGGGGTAAGCCATTCAACTTTCCAACTCATAGCACTCCACTCTTTAGACACTCTGCTGTAACAATGAGTTTCAGTTTCAATTTACTATATAGGATCAGTACCCATGTGAATGATTCTGAGGAGTGTGCCACTCTCGGTTCACTTCTTCTGCCCTTTGTCTCTGCCCACAAATACAGGGTAAAGTTGTCGCTGAACAACGAGAATGTTTGCTTAAACTGTACGGTATTCATTTTCAGAAACAGCAAGAGAGTGTTCTAGTTACTCTGAAGAACTTGCTGGCGTCTATTCGTGATACCAGCTCCTTTTTCAGGTGTGTAGTGTGATCATCACTAAATAAAAGGGGTGTATTAGCTTTATTGCCTTCAAGTTGTCAGGATGGCCGAGCGGTCTAAGGCGCTGCGTTCAGGTCGCAGTCTACTCATGTAGGCGTGGGTTCGAATCCCACTCCTGACAAATTTTTCCTCCCTTTTTTCATTTTTCACCCTCAGTTTTTCTTACTTTAACTCTTTTTCCTCTTTCCTATAGACCCCTCTCCAAATTTTTTGGAGAGTTAACATCAAGACAAAACAGGAAATTATTGTGCGAAACTTTTCAGGTATATACTCATTACGTAGGACAATATTGCGCACAGTATATACCCTATTGATGCTATATCAGGTTTTAGCCGAAAAGGATGCCAAGTGGAAAAGGACTGCAGACATTGTTTCTATGGTAACCTGGGCCTCTGGAATGTGTCTGTCACTATGGCAACACCCACAGGTAAACAAGTGGGACTCGAGGCACATTGAAGAGCCGGCCTACGAGACCAGACAAGAGGGGTACGCAGATGCTAGCGAGCTGTTGTCGTCGGAGACCAGCTGGACTGTTGACTGCGTTCTACCAATTCTCCATAACGCCATTTACACACTAAATATGGTCAGAAAAATGAACACCTTTTGTGCTAATTAAATTTGTGTGTTTGTTTTAATACAGAGTAGTGAGATGTCACTTCGTGATGCTGCTTCTTCCTTTGTCACTTGCCTCCTCTCACACGTCGGGACTGATGGTTAGCTTTCACTTTCAATATCCGATAACCACAGCAGCTGTTTGTTTACCTGTGCCTTCAGCTGGGGAAAAGTTTCATTACCTGGTAATGAATGTGGTCGTGACAGCAGTGAAGAAGGGACTCCGATCTGGACAGGAGGTGTGTGATTAGCTCAAAACCTTGCGCCCGCCGTCGCCCTTGGGAGAGGAAAGGGGGTCATGTAACTATTGAGCAAAAGTTCTTGGTTGGTGCTGACTTGTTCATGGGGCCACGTACGTGTGCACTGAGGATTTATTCGTTCAGCTGCCTTACAAGCAGATGCATAATATCAGTTGACATTTTAAGCGAGTTCTAAGATAGATTTACAGTATTGGTTTGGCCCGAGACTAGTGCGATATTTCTTACTCACGGCCCTCCCCCTCTATTCACCCTCCCTCTTTCCCTCTTTCCCTCTTTCCAGTTCGCCAGACTAGAATACATCTCCGTTCTCTCTTCCCTCGTCAAATACTACCCACTCCATCCTCGTTTCGTCGACATGGCAACGCACCTCGCCAACGAAGACAAGGAAGCCGATTTCTTTGAAAATGTGCGACACCTTCAGCTTCATCGTCACACGAAAGCCATGAGAAAATTGGCGACTGCTTGCAAGTGTGGTCAGCTCAGTCCCCATTCCATGACAGGGTTCCTTGTTCCGCTAGCTAATCAGGTTCTGTTCCATTCCACTTCCAACGTGGAACAGAATCTCGTGACGGAATCGGTGAACGTGATATCGGGAATGTGCCTGCAACTAAAGTGGACCAAGTACTGCTACTTCCTGAGGCATTACCTAAGACTTCTTACTAAGAAAAGCGATGTTCACAAGACCCTTATAAGGTGAACAGCTACACACATCGAACAATGTGATAATGATGATGTAATTTATTGTTCTATTTTTGCAGAGTTGTCGTGGGAATCCTTGATTCATTTCACTTTGATGTGTGTGGTGCTAGTTCTGGTACACTTGGAAAGAGGGAGAAAGAGGAGGGAAAAGAGAGAGGGAGGGAAGAACAGGAGGAGATAAAGGAAGGAGAGGAAGAGAAGGGGGAGAACGAAGAAGAAGAAGAGATGTCACCATCTCTGACTCTACAGCAAAAGATCCACGATACTATAGTGAAGACTATTATACCCAGTCTTGCAGCTGTGCTCACTAAGGTATGCATTCACGACTGTGATTTTTTGCCAATGATATTCGCGGTCTGAGTGCACGAGCACACAATTGTGAGTCTTTGCCACTTTTCATGCCCATGACATCTGTGGTCGCCAGGATAAGGTCTCCCTCCCATCCGTTCCCCTCCCTCTCTTGCTCCCTGTTCTAGCTGTAGTTCTCTCTCACTTCCTATGTATGTTGGCTCAGGGTTCTTCCCCAACACCCGCTCACAAGCTGAGTTCAAAGTCCAACGACCACGAGGCCAACGTGCTCAGGGTCCCAGTTGCCATGGCAATGACGAAACTGCTCCTCCACCTTCCTCAGTCGACACTCATCACCCACCTACCCAGGTTCATCAGTCACATGCACCTTTACTCACTTCATGAAGGCAATTTTTCGGAATATCATATGAAACATGGTTGCCAGCCTTTTTTAATGCTTTTACTCTAACTTGCTGATGATACTAAAAAGCTCATTTTCTACTTACACTTATTTTATATACATGTATATACCTCCGCAACGTCTTGGACACAGGAAGGAGCACATCGTTTAACTTGCTTGCAAAAATGAAAAATGTTTTCTTCCCCATCTGCTTGTCCTCCTCCCTCTCTCTCCCCAGTCTTCTCCTGAAGGTGTGTGAGATTCTGAGGAGCCGGTCGCAAGACGCGAGGGGTGCGGCGAGGGACACTCTGGTCAAGATGGCCGCTGCACTCGGCCCTGCCTTCCTTCCATACATCTTCAAGGAGATGAAGGACCTCCTCACTAGGGGGTATCAGGTAGCATTTAGCCGGAAAATTCTCCACAGACGCACAGTTTTTATACATAAAATTATGTGTGTGTAATGTTCATAATGCTTACTCAATGCTTTGTGCTTTCTATGTATTGTCGTAGTTGCATGTGTTGGGGTACAGTCTTCATTCCATTCTGAATGGTGTGTGTCCGATTCTCAAAACTGGTGACCTGGATCCATCTTTAGACCTCGTCAGCCAGGTACATATGTACATCCATTATATAGATACCATTTACCATACTCTGATTCTCCTGTACTGTCATTCACAATCACAATACAATATTTCAGATCCCCATTCTCTCATTCTCCCATACGGTCATTCCAGATTTCCAGATCCCCATACCTCATCCTTCTGTCATTTCAGATCCACATACTCTCATTTTCTCAATCTCATTCCAGATTCCCATACTCCCATACTCTCATTCTCTCATACTCAGGTTCTGGTGGAGGATCTGTTTGGAGTGCCGGCAGAAGAGAGGGAGGCCGGGGAGTCGGTTGCTAAGATACCAGAGGGAAAGAATCCGCAGAGCAGCAAGAGCTTCGGTATAATGGCCCAGTTCCTGTCGCCACGGTTACTGCCTCAGCTGCTGTCACCTGTCAAAGAGGTACAATGGAATCTCTGAACAAGAGGCGTTTTTGATGTACCCAAGGTGTCCTGTGTTCAAAAGGGAGGAAGGGAGAAAATGGTTTTGCTGACACTAATTACATATCCTTCCTTCACAGATACTAGAGGCCAAGGCGTCGTCAAGGACGAGCCGCGTTGCCGAGGAAGTCCTCCGTCAGATTGGCTACGGAATCCTCTCAAACGACGGACTCACTCCTCAGGCCCTTCTCGTCTTTGTTCACGGACTCGTGAGCGACGCCGTACCCCGGCTGTTGACTACCAAGCCACACCCGCCTCACGTTGCCACGACGATGCATTCGTCGGCTCCGCGGAGACCGGAAGACTGTCGTCTCATCCCGAGAGAGCCGGGGAGGGCGCGGCCTAAACCAGCCAGTCAGAGTAACGTTGCTATTCACGTCATCACAGAATTTGGTCTACAGGTCAGATGCTTGGAGTATTGATTTCTGTGTTGTATATACACAGCATGGGTTTGTGGAACGCGTGGTTTAACTCGACGTGTATGTGTGAATGTGAAGGATATGGTGGATAATGCCTCACAAGACATGCTTTAATGAATGCCAGTATCAAATATGTGACACTGGGCATGTGTGTATGGAGTTATGAGACATGGGGTGTGCACATGTGATCCTGCCCTTGTTGACCAGGTTCTGCGCACTGCCTTCAAGAAGGGAAAATTCGACAGTTCTTCGACCGAGCAGCTCCAAATGTTGGACCCCTTTCTTCCCCTCCTCACCCTCTCCCTCGCGTCCCGGCACACCAAAGTCCTCACTCACTCACTCCACTGTCTCCTCCCCCTCCTCCGGCTCTCCCTCCCCTCGCTCGACGGGAGCGTCAATCTCGTGGTGGCCGCTCTGTTCGGTGTCCTCAGAAAGTACGCCAGGTCCGGGGAGATGAGTGGCACGAACAGGGAACTAGTCGTAGCTGCCTTCAAGGTAACATATTATCTCTTATTTCACCCTAACTTCTCTCTATTTTTGCATAGACATACTAGCTGTTTTTCCTAACATTTTGCTTCTTTAAAATCTTCCTTGCTTGAAGATATTCGCACTAAACTCCCCCCCTTACTAGGAACCCTCTGCTTTCTCTACTGTTTCTCTCCCTCTCTACAGGCAATGACAGTAGTTCTACGAGAAGTAAAACAATCGCAGATTTCAGAAGACGAACTTAAACTGTTGCTGAGTTACGTCGAGGAAGATATCCACGACTACAGACGACAGATAACGGCTTTTCCTCTTCTCAGGGTGAGATGTAGTTGGTTTACTGTTTCATTTTCAATCCACATGCTACGCAGGCAATTTTGGGTCGCAAGTTTGTGGTTGAGGACATCCACAAACTGATGTACAAGGTCGCCCAACTCTCGGTGACGTCTGATTCTGATACCACCAGACTCCAGTGTCGTCAGGTTCACATACACCCATACTTCCATGCCTTCATACATGAAACACCCATACACCGATGCGCTTACATGCGCCCATACACCCATGCTTCAATACCCCATACAACTAATACCCTATGCACCCATGCTCCTATAATCCATACTGTCATACACTCATGCCCCAATACACCCATACTCTCATACACCCATTCTCCAATACCCCATACTCCCATACACACATGCTTCAATACACCTATACAACTAATACCCTATGCACCCATGCTCCTATACCCGTATAATCCATACACCCATACTCTCATACACTCGTGCCGCAACACACCCATACTCTCATACACCAATACCCCATACTCCCATACACGCATGCTTCAATACCCCCATACTCCCATACTCTCATACCCCCATGCATGCATTCCCTGGTACTGGTTCTCGGTACTGATGTCCAGGCCGTGGTACACTATGTCATGGACTATCCACTGGGGAAGAAACTGAAGAAGATCCTCGACTTCTACGTCTGCAACCTGAGGTATGAGACTGACCCTGTGTGTAGAGTGATCATGTGACTGTCATGTGACCAGCTACGAGGACCAGAATGGGAGGGAGAGTGTGGTAGAGTTCTTTTCCCTCATCTTCAGTAAATTTCCAGACGTAAGTGGTTCCACAGTTCCAAGGCACTGTAGTTTTATTTACAGTTGTCCATTGTGTTCAATGCCTATTCTCGCTCTCCTTTAGCCTAATCTAGGACTTTAGAATAATCTTGCCCAACCAAAGGTTGGATTATACCTCAATAGCATCATTCGTCTCCATTTTCACCACCAATTCCCTGTCAACAGTTGCTGATTCGTCGCTATGCCTCCTTCTTTTTCCTCCCTCTGTCGGCTCAACTGGCAAACGATGACTCGTCGACCGTCAAGAGAATGATAACCCAGACCCTCTCCTCTCTCTTCAAGAGGGTAAGTAGTCGGCCAGTGTCTGTTCTCTGTGCTGTTGCCAAGCACTGCCGATGATGTCGCGTTTTTCTCCAGCTCAATTCTGCTGCGATGAATGATGTCATCGCCATGGTGAAGACATGGCTTTCACACACACAGGTGAGACTGTGTGTGGTTTTTAAAAAAATGGTTTTTGTAAATTTCAATTTCAAGTTTTCAATTTTTCCAGACTACCTCTCTTCCCCCTATTATCTTTAAATATTCACACATTTTTGCGTGAAAATCACAAAAATGCTCAAATGCGCTGCCAATCCTTGCTTCCTCGCACGGTTAATTTGATCTAATCATCATCTCAATTGAAGCTCGCCAGTGGTGATGTCATCATTACGTCATTCTTCCCACAGCTCTCCCACAAGAAGCTGGCGGTACAGTTGGTCGGAATACTGACTGAGTCTCAGGGCCGACCTTTTGAGGCCCACCTCCCCACCTTCCTCCCTCTCCTCTCTCACTCCCTTCTACTACAGCACCAATACCCCGTCGACGGGGAGGAGCTTATTTCCATGGCAACCAATGAACCAGTTTCCATGGTGACCGAGGAGTCTGTTTCCGTGGAGAGTGGAGCTATGGAAATGGGCCGCGTTTCGAAAGAGACTAAAAATGGTACTGAAGGAAATGGCAGTGATAACGAGGAAGGTTTGACCGTTGAAGATGAAATTGAAAATGAAACTAGGGCACCGGATGAAAGATCGCTGGATCACTTTTTGTTTGGGGTCGTCACCGTGTTGAGCAAGTTGCTCACCACCTGTGGCGCTCTGAGGTCGCCCCTTCATCAGACACTCGTCACGAGCACCATGGGTGAGTGAGTGGACCCATTGCTGCGTGTCTCTCTCTCTCTCTTCCTCCTATAAGCGACCATTGGTGTGTGTATCACCGAGTGGAGTAAGAATGGCAGTGGTCGCATTTGCCCTGCCGTCTCATGCTTTGCTACTTTGCTTCAATGTTCCGGGGCCTCTACAAATCATATACATGCAGCACAACTTGTAGTGGTCCACCCAAAGAAGTGCATGATAATAGAAGTGGTGTCTATTGCATGAAGTGTATGTTGCATATTATGGATCCATCATCCCATACATTGAAGATGGTAAGACGAACATCTTTCTTTCTCTGCCACAGAGCAAGTAGAGAGTCTTCTGCTCCATCCCCACGCCTGGGTCCGACTTGCCTCCTGTCAGCTCTTCGGTCACCTCTTTGCTGCCTACAAGCCCCAGGAACTGGTTGCGTTGCTCGAGACGACGGGAGAAGAGGAACCAGCTGCTGTCTCTCTATCGTCGTCGGGGGAGAAGGGAGAGAGGGGGATGGGTGGGGGGAGGAAGAGAAAGAGAAGGAAATCGGGAGTGGGTGTGGTCTCATCAGAGTACTTAGTGAGGGATCCTATCACAAAGGTATGTAGTGAGAAGCCAGTAGTACCAAGAGACGAATTTCACAAAGAATGCGTTGCGACTTTCGTACATGTGTGTGAATTGTTTGTGGAGAAACTTTCAAAGCTTTCACAGATACTGAAATTATTTTTTTATGTTTTAATAGCGGTTTTGATGTCACAAATCATCTTTCTGATGTTTTCAGGTTCCTGAGTTGTGTCACAAGTTCTGTGTCCAGCTCAGCTCTCATCTGCTCACTCCAGAACTGGCCAATCAGGTTCAGCGTAGACGTCATGTGACAATCACATGTCCAACATCTGTCTCTCGCACAGGCTGTCAAGAATCTGGTGTTCCTGGCTAAAGTTCTTCACAGAATGATGGAAGCTGGTCACATGACCTCACATGCAGATCATGTGACTGATCACATGACCCCCTGTGTAGATCGCACATCGAGCAGTACAACCACCAACTGTGGCACTGAAAGTGAAGGTTGTTTTGGCATCAATGAAGACCAAGATGAACCTGGTGGTACCACAGAAGACCACTATGAGGACCACTGTGGTAGCAACGGGGACCGCAGTGGTCATCGAACGGTGCAAGACTTGCACTGGCTGGTGGGAAGAATGGATCGACTGGCTCGGCGTGAGGCTGGCAAGACCCCTCATCAGTCCTTGAAGGTAATATAACAAAGAGACCACCACAAGTAGAAAGGAAGACAAAACTACATATAAAAGTTGTTCAACCTATCTTTTTTTCAGCGCACCAGTGTGCTTCAGTGGATGGCAGCTTTATCTCTTGATCTAGGCTCCACCCACCTCCCCTCTTACCTCCCAGTACTATTAGCCACACCCTACAGGTAAGAATCAATTTTTATATCCTAACAGTTGTGGGTTTCGTAATGAAATTCATTGCCCATGCCCATAGCTCTCAAAAAATTTCCTAGCTGAGCTATGCTTGTGGTTTTCATAATGATATTCATTTACTTTTAGTAACTGTTCTTAGTTTGACCCAATGCTTGTGGTTTTCATAATGATATTCACGTTGGCCCCACCCCCAAGGGAGCTGACAGACCCCAACAAGACTGCGGGGGAAGGACTCCACTGTCTGGCTGGTGAGGTTGTCGAGGTGATGAAGGGGACGTGTGGGAAGGAAGAGTTTTCCAGGGCCTACACTGTCGTCCATCGCAGGGCCCTCGACGCGAGAGAAAAGAGGAAGAAACATGCAGCCTTGGAGGTGAGCGGCGGCCATTTTTCAGGATAAGAAGGGAGGTTCAGCACTGAAAAGGGAGAAAGCATTTTTATAAGGATGCCTTCACTTGTTGCACTGACTAACGCAGCCCCACCCACACTGTAACTTGCAGAAGCTCCTCTTTAATTGCTGCCCCATGAGGATCTACTCTATGGAGCGATGCTCTGAGTCTAGCTTGGCCAATGGGCCAACGCTATATGCAAAACTGGACAAGAGAATTGTTGGGGAGTGGTAGAAATTCTGTACAGAACCCCATAACCCCATAACCCTGTTTTACATCTTTCTCCGCCTCCTCTCCCTGTCTCTTTACTACAGGCTGTCATTAACCCAGAGAGGGCTATCCGTAGACGTCAGAGAAAGCACTTGCTCACCAGAGCCAGCAAGAGAAGAAGAATTCTGGCATACCGCCCCTCTGCCTCGGCTGCTGCCAAGAGGTTTAGACACAGAACCGGGAAGTGATAGAGATTTTATGTAGCTGTCCAGTGGTCTCAATAAAGTATTTGTACACCATGATAACACGTGACCAGTACTGCCACAGGAAATATCGTACGATGTTTGCGAATCAAAAAGCGACTTCTCGCAAAAGAAAGCTTCACAAAATGCAAAACCTTTAGTTGCTTGTGTTGTAGTTCCCATTCCATTAGCGATTCTTACACCGTTCGCATGATAGTATAATATTCTCTTTAAGGTGACAAGAAGTCTTCATAATCTATACCAGTGTTAGATCAACAGGTAGTGCGATATAATAATGATATGAAAAATGTTTGAGACATTAATCGGCAGAGGCATGACTAAAGAAGGTTTCGTTTCGTTTCGTTTCGTTTCGTCAATTCAAAATGAGGACTTGTCGGGAAATTAAATGTAATATACTAATAGCTGGGAGTGGGGTGGAATAAATACACTAGAGCTCGGAGTGTGGACATGGGAGTCTGGGAATCAGCGTTTCTGGAGTGAGCCGGCGTCGAGACAGGCAGTGTTGCGGGCAATGTGGACCTGGATTAGTTCGTTCAGCTCTTCCAGCTGCAACGAGAGCCTCTGGACATCTCCTCTGATGAATTCCTGCTCAGCCAGCAGATCTCTCTCCCTCCTCTCCAGGTCTGCAGGTGGAAGTCACATGACATCAGGTGACACCATGCAGCCATTGTGCTTACTTGCATATAAACTGGTGCATGTATGCATCTTTGCATCAGGCATGGCCCTTTCAAGAAGAGTTGAAATGGGGACTTGAATATTGAAAAGTGGCTCCATATGGAATGATTTAGAAGTATAATATATTGACTCCATTAATTATGGCAAAAAGTGTGGTAATTATTGTGGAACAGTTTCTCACTCTCTTCCAGAAGCAGCTGCTGACTAGTTCTCTCGATGAGGGCTGCGGTCCTCTCGCGGTAACTCTCCGCCTCTTGCAGCTGCTCTTGCGACATCCTCACCTTCTCGTCCGTGGCATTGCGGAGTTGAGCAAAACTTTCCTCCAACTCTTGGGAGCTCTGTTTCCAGAAAAAATATATACGCAGTATGCCGGCAGTGGACGCTTGTAAAAATGGGAGGGTGCTTATTTTGTTGTGAGCACAGTGCATGCACACTATAAATTGCCTGGGAAAACCGCACATTTTGTCATCGAAATGTATTCTTGATTGAGCGGTTTATCATTATTTTAGTGAGGAAGGCAGATATACAGCTTACAAGATCGACAGCTGCACTGGCATTCTCGGCTTCGTCTGTGAGGCCACGAGCGGCGGAGAGAGCTGCGAGATTGCGAGCCAATTGGCTCTCGAGTGCCCCCAACCTCTGAGTGAGATTGCCCAGCCAGCGTCGTGCGGAGAGGAGACTGGAGTTGGTCTGGTCCAGAGCTGTGTTGGTCTGGGGAGGGAGGGGAGGAGGGTGGAAGAGTGAAATGGGAATATGCCAAAAACTGTTCCCAGGAAGTTCCTTGTATTCTTTCAACATGTACGGCATGGGCATGCTTCCATCATGGCTATATGTCCTGAGCTATATCACTAAGTACGGTAGTACTTAGTATATAGGGATTGACATGGTACCTAGCATCATAGATGTATGGGGCTATGATAGGGAGTTTTGTTCATCATCATCTTCTTCTTCTTCTTCTTCTTCTTCTTCGACCAGCGTAACTCAAAAACCGAAAGAGATAAAGCCATGAAATTTTGTAGGAATGTACATATCGATAACCACATGGGACTCATCATACTTTTTTGTTTGTAAACAATGTTGTTTACTGTAAACAACAACAACATTGCCCCAGGCAATACATTATAATGGGCAATACGTTATAATGGGCATACTACATGTGTCAGTGTAACTCACAATTGGTAAGAGTTATGCGAGCGAAAGTTTGTATACACAATGTATTCAATAGCCAACATCAAAATCCCAACAATACATGTTTGTAAATAACAACAAATAGCCTCAGGCACTTTTCTTTAAATTAACTTCTTCACTTCTCAAACTTTCCAATGGTAGCACGCATAGAGATGAAACTTGGTACGTATGCCTATTATATCATTTCCATGACGATTACATGTTTCCATGACGACCGCATATTGTTCGAAAAGGCCTCAGGCAATTTTCTTTAAATTACTTCTTCACTCCTCAAACTTGCTAATTGTAGCACGCATGGAGGTGAAACTTGGTGCGCATGTGTATTACATCGTTTCCATGACAACTACAACAACAAATAGCCTCAGGCACTTTTCTTTAAAATTACTTCTTCACTCCTCAAACTTGCTAATTGTAGCACGCATGGAGGTGAAACTTGGTGCGCATGTGTATTACATCGTTTCCATGACGACCACAACAACAAATAGCCTCAGGCACTTTTCTTTATAATTACTTCTTCACTCGTCAAACTTGCTAACGGCAGCACACATGGATGGTATGCATTTCATTTCCATGACGACAATTTTTCTCTATTATTAATTTTTATAGGGGCTTGCCCCCTTCCACAGAGATAATACGTAGTAGTATATAAAAATGAGTGGAGACAAGTAAATAAAAAATCCTGCGGATTAAAAAAAGAGTGCATATAGGGATCGTATAAAAAGAAAGGGAGACAAGATAGGGATTGTGTTTGTGGAAGCACAGAGATGCTAGCGAGGAGTTAGGACTCCCACAGGTCATTACAACAGCCCTATATCGTCGTACGGTGGGAATACCTAGCATCATAGATGTATGGGGCTATGATAGGGAAAGTTTTCAATCTTCTTCGTAGGGTGGGAGTGGGAGTGATGAGAGAGTCTGTAGAATATTGCTATAGGTAATGAAGTACTTACTAATTACCTTTGATAGATTTGTCATGCTACATTTCCATGGAGTGCGCATTTAGGTGGAAGTGTAATCAGCTGACCATAACATTGGATATACATGTTTATACATGGAAACATGGAAAAATTGTGTAACGCAAGAAAACAAAATTCAAGTATGCAAGGTTGGCTGATATATTCACGAGGAAGTAGTAAAGCACCGATACGACGATATAGGGCTGTTGTAATGACCTGTGGGAGTCCTAACTCCTCGCTAGCATCTCTGTGCTTCCACAAACACAATCCCTATCTTGTCTCCCTTTCTTTTTATACGATCCCTATATGCACTCTTTTTTTAATCCGCAGGATTTTTATTTACTTGTACACTTTAAAGGAACGTGAGGCAGCATAATCATTAGGGTGAAATTTAAAACTGATTGATAGGGCCCAGCACAAGAATGCAGTTAAGTTTCCAGCCCCTATATCAAACTGCCACATGATTCTAATGCTATATTATACCTCTTCAATGTCCGTCTGTGTGTCAGAGTTGGTTGTCTCGGCGAGTGTTATGTTGTTGAGAATGGCCTGTTCTTCTTCTGTCAGTTCTGCCAGAAGGGACCGTAGGGATGACACGTTAGCCTCCAGTTGCTCTGCAAAGACACTGCAGACACAGTAGGTCATACAGCGGTAGCCAAGGTAAGTTATACATACAAAGAGAAAAGATGACCTAAAAATATGATTCACTGATCAAAATAAGCATGAGATCACATATGACAAGCACTACCCAGTTATATGCATAGCCTCAAGAAAGTTGGGCCCGACCCTTCTTTGCTTGTCTATAGCACAAAACCACGTCTCACTTGACATTCTCAGCTCTTTCTAGTGCAGTCTCAGCTCTCCTCTGAAGGTCCGTGGAATTAACCCCAAACCTACTGAATATCATATCCACCGTGCTGTTGATTGCCACCAGAATCTCCAAAAACTGCAGAAACAAAATTCAGATTGGGGGGAGATATTATTGTGATGCGGGAACGTGGGGGATGGTACTAATGGTGATGGTAAGCTAAGGTTCCTGACAGACCCTCGACATGTCTGTTGGCTCCATTGATTGTTCAAGGTGCATGGATGAGTACTTTTCTTACCTCTTCTTTGAGCATTAGCATTATTCTTACCTCTTCTTGGGTGACTGGTAGCGATAGAGAAAGAGTCTCCCTCTCAACCTCCTCAATGATATCGGGATGGATTCTCTCCTCCTCCAACCTTCTCCGGAGGTCGTCATGGAGACCGGTGACTTCTTGGAAGAGTCTCTCGGCCGACGCCTGCACCTCGCGAGCGGCAGCTTCGGCGTCCAAAGTCTCGTTCATCACCACGGAGATCTCGGTGAAGAGAATCCGTAGGAGTGTCACACGCCCGCGTGTCTGGTTCCTCAACTCCTCGGCAACTTCCAGCGCTTGCCTGGAAACTACGAGTGACTCGGCAGCCATGGTAACGAGGCCGTTACATTGGGGGTTCCCCCCACACGTATCACACTCTACTCCGCCACATTCGCCACACGTTCCATCATCACCGGAGCCGTTTAGCGCGGCTCCGCAAAGTTGTGCGTTTGCCAGGACTAGAAAAGACTCGTATTCGTCAATTCTCTGAGTGATTGCAGTCAGAACACGAATGTTTTCCTCCTGACGTTCGATTAGTCTGCTCTCATTCAGATCACTCCCGTAGTCCTCAATAAGACTCTCAGAAAGTGAGACGAGAGTCGTCACATTGTGCGAAATGAGTCGATCGGCGATAGTAGATCTCTCCTCGGCCCTCTCAGCGATACTCAGGTAAGATTCGAAATCTATTTCGGAGATCGATATGTTTCCAAACCGACCTGATATATCCTCGAAATCGTTTCGGAGCTCCGCTAAGAGTAGCACAAGACGTGACGTCTCGTTTTGAACACTTTCAGTTTCACCATCGAGTCTGGCAATCTCGTCGTCGACGGCAGCAATCCGCTCAAACAGCCCCTGCGTCTGATTGGTCAGTTCACAGAGTCGCTCGTGCAGCTTGGTCACGTTCCTGGCAAGCTCGGGATCGATCCGAGTGTCGTCCAAAACCTCTCTCACCTCGCCGAGAAGGTTCAGCAACACGACCAACAGAGGCACACCTTCGGGTCCAGGGGTCATTGAGGTCACCCGGGCCAGCTCCAGCGCAGACTCGACCTCAGCTCTCAAGGGGTTAATCCTTGCCTGCCACTGACCTGTGCACTCGTCGCAGGGCTCGCAGGACGGGAAGAGATCGGTGGAGTTACTCTCGCAGTGGGTGCACTTTCCTCCGGCCACGCGTGGCAGGCAGGAGCACACCCCGGTTGCCTGGTTGCACGACTGCCCCAGAGAACCCTCGGGGTCACATTCACACACTGTGTGGCAAATAGAACCTCAATCAAACTCTCAAGGTAAAACAGAACACTATGCAGTCCGCACATCAGATTAAAGCTACAAAAATGATATTCTTGGAGGCAAAATTTGTGTCCTTGATAACCGAGAACGATATATTTTTTTTCCAAAGAGAACTGTGCATCCAGGTGCATGTGTACATAGGGAAAAAAAATTATCTGGCATTTTGTACACTGAACAAAATTTTTACCGAATGAAAGGCCTGCTACGGTACACATAAAGGATTGGGAGACTTACGAATGCACTGTCCAGTGGTGGGACTCCAGTAGCCATCGCTGCATTCATCACACCTTCTGCCAGAATATCCCTGTTGGCACGGACACACATCTGCCACCTTGGGGACGGAGAGATTGGGCAAAGTTAAACAGTCTCGGTAAAACAGAAATTGTGTGACGTTAAAAACAGAAGACTTTTCCACCGACTCAAACTCACCGCACGGCAAGCTCCTCCTTCGGTCCCGGCCTCGCTGCATTCACACTCCATGCACGGATCAGTCCTCAGTCCCGATTCTCTGAAATAACCCGCCCGGCAACTCTCGCAGTCCGGTCCCTCGGTATTGTCGCTACAGTCGAAACACTCCCCTGAGAGTGGGTCGCACGACGCCGAGTGGAAGTTACAGAAACAGCGGACGCAGCGGGCAAATTCCCCGCCAAACGAAGGGTCGGTGGTGTAGCCGGGGGCACAATTTTCGCAGCGGGGGCCCCTCCGGTTGAGGGGGCAGCTGCAGTTCTCCACGTAGTTGACTGGTTTTGGGGGAACCGTTACGAAGGGGTCCGAGAGCGAAGTAGTGGCATAACCAAGGGACACACCGCAGAGCCTCACAGTGAGTGGAGATGTTCCGGGCTCCTAAAGTGGGGGGGTGGGAGGAAAGTGGAGGGAGAACATTGGTATCGGCACATGAGGTTGAGAGCCGTGGCAGTTTTGTGCTCGACATTATATATGCAGCACAGGCAGTATAGACCATCAACAAAAACTTCTCATTGAAGTGCATAAGCAATAGGACAACTTTCTTCACTTACTTTATGTGTTGTTTGGAATTACAAGTAGAAGAAAATGGACATAATTATATAAACGTAATACACCAATTTTTTTTATTTTTTTATTACCGTGACCAACGGCTCTTCACTCAACGGCTTTTCACGTGTTTGGCTATAGATCTATATAGGCCTTATGGTATGTGTGTGGTTGCTTACAAATACGACTTTGAGTCTGAACCGGTGTATGTTGGCTAGGATCTGCCGGATATCTCGCTGGCTGGCCAACCTCTTCCAAAACCACAGGTCCACGAGGAGTCTGTTTCCTGGAACCAGTGGTAGCTAGGGGAGGGAGAGGAGAGAGGGAGAGAGAGAGAAAAGATCCAAATGTTACAATTAGAGAGCACACTATGAAGTTTTCTCAATAATTTTTTCCATTTTATAGTGCAGCATATACCTCTAGCAGCTGTGGCTGGTTGCTAGGAGGTGGTAGCTCGGCAACCAGAGCGATCTGCCGATAGCGACTAGAGCGACCTACGACCTCCACGAATACGTGGCAACGGTCGTCGGGTGCCATATTTGGAATACTGAGGTTGAGACTCAGCAGCTGGTTGAAGGACGTCCGTCTGTCTCCGAGGAAATAATCGGGGAGCGATATGTAGAGGGAGGCTCCAAGTGAGTCGAATTCAAGACAGCCTCTGGAGGTAAACGATTGAGGTAAGAGAAATTACAAAAAATTACAGTGAAACCTCAGAAAAATGACCCTCCCACCCAAAATAAAGGACACTTGGGTAAGCCCCATACTAATACGCTGGCGTATTATAATCATTACCTATTATACCTCTGATAATATTAATTCAGGGAGATCCTAGTGTTCCCCCTCTGTGTGTGCATGCAACCCTGAAACAGAATACTGAAGACAACATTAACGTACCGGTCGGCAAACACGTCTCCGTCGCTACGGAAACCCTCCGTGGCGATCCCACCTCGGTCGAACCCGGTGACCACATTGGCCTGGTACCAGCCGTCTGCCGGTGAGCAACTTTGAGAATATCCGTTGCAAAAACAGTCGGTGCACGGTCTCACCATGTTCCTGTCGGGCCCCAACGAGGCACCGGGGCACCGATCGCACCTCTTCCCCTCCACACCCTCTACACAGTCACACTCTCCACTCTCACCGTCACATACTCCGTCGTCTCTCACGGAGCCGCGGGGGTCACAGTCACAGGGGGTGCAACCTTCCGGCGAGAAAATGAAATGATCTGGGCGACATTCATCGCATCTTCTTCCCCTCACTCCAGGTTTACACGGACACTGACCGTCTTCCCCGAGACACACGGACGAGTTGGACCCCCGCTCGTTACAATCGCAGGGAACGCAGCCGGAATCGGGGTCGGGGAGGAAGAGGGAAGGAGCGCATGCGTCGCAGGTGAGCTCGGCGAAACCCTCGGAGCAGTCGCACTGCCCGGTCGTGGTGTTGCAGATTGAGCTGCGAGATCCGAACACACTGCAGTCACACGCTGTGTGTGGGACGTCGAGAGGAGAGGGGGGGGAGGAGAGGGGGGGGAGGAGTATATACAAAGCAGCCGGATATAAAGATGTGTAGTTATTATTGATGGGAGTGCTCAGTAAATGACACATTGTAAAAAGAGCAGGTATAGCTATTAAGGAGTAAGTACCACCTTAAATGTATCAAGTATATAGAATGTCATGTGAATCGCAGAAAGACGGCGGAATTTTAAAATGAAGTGCTGAAGTGTTGTTTTCTCTCCACTTGCCTTGAGACCCTGTACCCTCGTGATTAGCAAATGCTTCGGTCATCATTTTGGGTGTATATACTCCACACTAATTCTGTGTAAACGAATGTGTGATGCTCCACTGCGTCACTTGATAGCATGCCTGCTCATGCACAAACATATGCCGCAGAGGGATTAACGTTTCACTAGTTCGTACGTCAGCTCAGAATTTTGTCTCACCTGCCAGCAGACGGCTAGTACTGTCTGAAAGATTAGTGAGTCGAGTGACGTCTGCCATTGCCCGCAGGCAATTGTGTTTGTGCGTGTCACAAGCAGATGGTCACATAAGTGTCCAATTCTCCTCTCAGACAGACATTTAATTAGTAGCTACGGGGTTAAACAGTGAGAGAGCTATTCGGTTAGAATTAGATACATGGCATCGTGTCACACACATCAGAGAGAGAGAGAGGGGGGGGGGAGCAAGAAAGCGTTGAGTTAGTCAATTTGGCGCACATTAGTCAAAACAGATGAAAGATTTTCAAAAAACTTATGTAACAGTCGCTCATGAGTGAACTCCCAAGAGACAGAGTCACTTAGACTGTTTTTACAAACCAGAGATTAATAATTTATCAAGAGCACAAGATGTAGGTATAACTTTTTCTTGCCACCGCACATTGACTGAATGATTGGGTATGCCTCATGTGACTAACATGCAAGGCATGGAGAGTTAATCAATCATATAAATTTGTCCCAATTGTTAGTCAATGACCCTATTGTTTGAAAATTAAATTAAGTCGTGAGAATTGAGTTTGCGGTCTTGACTTACGAATGCACAAATCTGGATCGCTCAGTTCCGCAGAGATGTTCCTATAAAAGGCCCACCGCACACTGGTGGCACATCCTCCCCGTGGTGCCCCCCGTGCAGTCGTCACACACGCCCCCACTGCCCCCCGTCTCCACGGCAACCTGGGGGTCGAAATGACAGCTCGTGGCCCGTCCATAACACTGGCACTCTGCAGATACAGAGAAATTAATGTGAGAGTGCATTGGCAAAATTTGGGAGCAAAATAATTGCGGCAGATGTAAAATGTCTTTGATGTGATACAGAAAAGAGTGTTGTCATTACCCTGACAGTGTCTGGAGGAGTCCAGAGTCTCTCCAGGTCCGTTGGCTGGGAGCCAGGGTCTGTCGTTGAACAGAGGAAGACAGCGATCGCAGTGTGGTCCATCCGTGTTCCCAGTACACTGGCATTCTGAGTGAACCTAGTGTCAGGGAGAGTAGACGATGACTGACGACTCGTGTGGAGAGGTTTACGGACATTATGAACGAAATTCATAGCTATGTACAGTGAAACCTCTGAATAAGGGACACCGTGGGGACATCGAAAGTGTCCCATTTTCAGAGGTGTCAGCAAATAGTATACAAAATTTCTTGAGCGCTCGAAAAATGTGATAGTGTTTATTGGCAGAAAACAGATTATGTGTTAAAATTGAAATGCTTTCTCTTTCTCTCGAGTTTACCATTTCCGGTTCAGACTGAGTGATGTTTTGATGACGTGTGCATGTGAGAGAGTGTCCGTTGCAGAAACAAGAGCCTTTCACCGCTATGCTGTATATTGCATACTGGTAGCTGAGGGGGGAGAGAGGGGGAGGAGAGAGAGAGAGAGAGGGAGGGAGGGGGGAGATGAAAAAGCTGGAAGAGGTGATCAATAAATATTCAGACTCTTTATCTACGGACCATTACCACCACAGCATACAATTGTCCATGCATCATTACCTCAACCATTAGACAAATAGTCCCACAACCTCGTAATTGCATAGGGGAAGAATATAATTTGTCCATTCACAAACCTTAGAGCTGTGATGGGGTCGGAGAGGTCGTCTCCGGGGAGCACGTTGAGCCTTAGAAACCGTATCCTGAGATTAGTGAGGGTCGTTTGGTTGATAACGACAGGAGAGTTGTAATCTGTATCCCCTAGCGATGGTGGAACAGCTCTGTATGTTATCTAATGAAAAAAACAAATGAATTCCTAATTGTGCATCAACAACAAGGCCCTCTGTAACAAAAATGTGAGTGGCTGTAAAAAAAAACCTGAGGAAGCCAACACAAATGACTTTATTGCTCTGCAATTGAATGTAATTTGTCAGCTATATAATATAGAAAGGATACTTCTCAAGTGGCAATTAGAGGGGCTATACTCGAATGGGAGACTTAAATTGTCCAGAGGACTGCCCATCTGCCAGAGAGCTACAGATGCAGAGAGGGTGTGTGGGTCAACAGGAGAAGCCTAGTGGGTTAAGATGGCGGTGAGCTAACAGTCCTCAGCTATGTGGAGGGTCCAGGTGAGGTGAGGTGTGGAGGTGTCAGAACAGATGGTCCTTGGCAGAGGCTCAGATGCCAAGCCTGGGTATCCTCTACCGGGCCTCTACTGGGGATTCTGCTTACTACAAACGTCCACCACCAAATGTCTCTCTCAAAGAGCCATAGCTATAATCACACACTCTGGTTTGTATAATCCACAGTAGTCTATAACTCTAGCGAGATAGGCAAGGCTTTGTATATTATACTCCCGTTACATTTTATACCAATGAGCGCTGCAACCAAATAAATTGAGTGTTTGTTCATGCATGTTGTAAGTGGTTAGTAAGTTATTACCTCTCCATTTGTAAGGGGCTCAATACCGGAGTACTGGGAGGTGCAGATTACTTCGTCAGCACTAGTCACAACACCGGACCGGTCCGGCATCCCAAAGTCTCCCTCGCAATCGTTCGAGTAGAACCGGTACGGTTCGTACGTGGCTCCGAAATCCCTCGATCGCTCCACCACAAGAGACGCTGGTCTCGGTGACCGGAACGTGACGATGACCTCGGAGAACGAGAACAGAGCCTCGAGCTGCAGTTCGAGAGTCACGTCCTCGATTCCAGTCTCAGACTGCCACCAGGTACCAGCCGTCGGTGAATCACTTAGAAACCTCGCCGGATGAGAGATTTCAGGGTCAGAGCTGTCGCAGGTAAAACACTCCACACTGCCATTGGTGTCTAGTGCTGTAGTGTTGGTGTGTTCAAGAGAACAGAACGTCTGGGGCCCAGTCAGTCCACATGTAGAAGAGGCTGTAAACGTTCTGCCTCTTGCTAAGTCCCCAATGACCAGTACACCTGGAAAGTGATAGCTAAAAGTGCACACAGGCAAATGATAAGTGCACACAGGCTAATAGATAACTGCAATCGAAACGACAGTTATAATCTACGCTGTAGTAAAGCTAGCTCGTTGCATCTGTGAAAATGTGACGGCGATTGTCACATGCACAGCTAGAATGCAGCATGCACGTACACAAACACAAAATAAACGGAGGTAAAAACTATAACGTGTTCGTATTATTGGTGCGAACCGTTCTGAGCTGAGCCGGTGCCAAGTGCGGTCAACAGCAGCAGAGCCGCGGCCAGGAGGGACGGCACCCGCCGCAGTTCGCCCACCACTAGTGGCGGCATTCTCCGTTACAGGGAACTGAAGACACGGTGATGAGGTGACGGTCGCTCACAGAGATTGCATATAGACGGTATCTCGATATCTTTACTGCTTAGCCTAAATTTGTGTGACGATTATCAGACACGATGCACGACGTACGTGGCCGATCGCCGTCTCGATCTCAAGTTGAATACTAATTACGCATGCGCACAACTACGCGCGTTCCTGCTCGCGCGGTGACATGGGTGTTAGCTGGTAAGTAAGGTCATGAGCTCAATATTCTCCTAACAGGCCAACTACCCCACGCAGTATCGTGATCTGGGAGCCGCCAGAAGGGCTCAGTATTGGCCAGGCTCTGGAGAACTTTCTGCAAAAGAGACTGGAGATATTGGGTGGGCGTGGTAAGGAGGGCGTGGTCTGTGGACTGTGAGACCATACAGAGTGTGCCCAACCTCGTAGCTGGTGAGTGTCACTTCCAGTTCTTGCATACCGTTCATCCCCTGAAATATGGACACTCGCCTTAGAGGGTTTTTGAGAGATCGGCCACTTACCTTCTAATTCACATCCAAGTTTACTAATAATAGGGGCTCCCCCCCATACAGTTGCTACGGCTACCCCGGGAGCTCCGAGGATGGCCAACGTGATCCACAGCAGTGAGTACCCTCGCTCCACCTTCCTCATCCTCGACAACCTCCAGTGTCTCGTGGCCGAAAACTCCCTCGATACGATCCTGTCTCATCTCAAACAGTTCTACCCGCCGCGCAAGCAGCCCCGGATCGAGGTGAAGGGGAAGATTTACCTGGCGAAGCAGTATGCCATCAAGTTTGGGGCCATTTCAATGGGCTCTGTCAATAAAGGAATTGTTGTCGAGGTAAATTTAAGTATGCCTATTCTCTTCGGGCTATGGTCTTATGTTGTTACATTTGTTTTTAATTGCGTGAGTCATGGAAGAGGAAAAGAAGAAGATGATGAACAAAATGTGGCCCCATACATCTAGGAGCTATATGTCATGTCCATCGCTGTTCTAAGTAATACCGTACTTAGTGATTGTACCAGTGTCTCTCAGCTATATAGCCTAGTGGTTAGAGCAGCGTGATAATGCGCCAGTACAAAGTCCAATGCACATGTGAATATCTTGCTGCCATATATATATATATAGCTAAAAAAATGCTCTACACTCAATTTCAGGTTGAAGACAAGGACCAGAGCAGGGTGTCTCAGTGTTGGAGTGAGCTCACTGCCTTCACCAAAGGTCTGCTGGACTCTTCTCAACCAATGGATGTTCCCATGTTTGCCAGGCAGTCGGACCGGCCATACCTCCCCTCTGACAGCATGAGTCACTACGCCTTCATCTTTGAGCAACTGAGAAAGACTCCCTCTGTGACTGGTGCCATCAAATAGCTGTCTCTGCGTTCAGGAAATGTAATTGTTATTTCTCTCACAACTCTACATTAGAGTATTGTTTATACTTTCACTCTGGATTCATCAACTCTCCATAAAATCTCATTTCAGCCCTTTTATCAGTGGACTGTGTGCTGTAATTGGACTATATTATAAAAACTAGAGCAGTGTTTACACTTCAATAATTATGAAGGTTAGATAATGTCGGTCACATCAAGTGAAGAGGATTAAAATTAATATGCATTGATCGTTTTATAACACCGTAGCATGGATTATAGCTAACAACTTGATCTGAGGAGCAACACTGCATACATACAGACTATGCAGAACAGAGTTGCAGCAACTACGCAGAATTGCAACTACTAGTGTCTGAAGGTATAGGTGGCTTATGACTGGTGGACCAGTTTGATTCTCTTTGGCGGTGGTTCGTTGGCTGTGGTCTTGTAGTGGCTGATGTGTGGTTCCGCCGCGGTCCACACCCTCCCCTCCCTCAGTAGTTTGGTGGCTGCCTCGATGTCTGGGCTCATGAACCTGTCCTTGTCCCACGGTCTGGAATGGAAATTGGGTGGATGGGGAATGAAAACATGGGTTGATGGGGAATGAAAACATGGGTGGATGGGGGAATGAAAACATGGGTTGATGGGGAATGAAATGTGGTGGGATTAAAGGTGTGTGAGAAATAAAGAGTGTATTATATTGGTGTGAAGTGTGTGGGAATGAGAGAATGGATGTATGGGAGTATGGGAATAGGTTACGTGTGTAGGAGTGAGAACGGATGTATGGGTGTATGGGAATAGGTTAAGTGTGTAGGAGTGAGAACGGATGTATGGGTGTATGGGAATGGGTTAAGTGTGTATGAGTGAGAATGGATGTATGGGTGTATGGGAATGGGTTAAGTGTGTAGGAGTGAGAACGGATGTATGGGTGTATGAGAATGGGTTGGTGGGGGTATATATAATTATACCAACAATGGTCAAGTAGAGTGGCTCACCTGACCACGGTCCGGACCAGTTTGTGGACTTCCTCCAGAGGGGGAGTGGTGGTTCGTGGTCTGTGGAACTCCAGAGCCTGACATGCTGCCAGCAGCTCTATGGCCAACACTTGTTCCACGTGGGACACCACACTGTAGGCAATAGGCAGTATAGCACACTACAGTGGAACCCCACACCAATGAAAGTGTCCACATTAGTGAGGTTTATGGGGGCACACCACACTGTAGGCAATTGATAATTGACAGTAGCTATAATATAGTACACCCCTGTCCACCATTGGGGAACCTCTCTCTTATCCAGACACCAATGAAAGTGTCCACATTAGTGAGGTTTATGGGGGCACACCACACTGTACGCAATTGACAATTGACAGTAGCTATAATATAGTACACCCCTGTCCACCATTGGGGAACCTCTCTCTTATCCAGACACCAATGGAACTGTGTCCACATTAGTGAGGTTTATGGGGGCACACCACACTGTAGGCAATTGACAATTGACAGTAGCTATAATAGAGTACACCCCTGTCCACCATTGGGGAACCTCTCTCTTATCCAGACACCAATGAAACTGTGTCCACATTAGTGAGGTTTATGGGGGCACACCACACTGTACGCAATTGATAATGACAGTAGCTATAATATAGTACACCCTGTCCACCATTGTGGAACCTCTCTCTTATCCAGACACCAATGGAACTGTGTCCACATTAGTGAGGTTTATGGGGGCACACCACACTGTACGCAATTGATAATTGACAGTAGCTATAATATAGTACACCCCTGTCCACCATTGGGGAACCTCTCTCTTATCCAGACACCAATGGAACTGTGTCCACATTAGTGAGGTTTATGGGGGCACACCACACTGTACGCAATTGATAATTGACAGTAGCTATAATATAGTACACCCCTGTCCACCATTGGGGAACCTCTCTCTTATCCAGACACCAATGGAACTGTGTCCACATTAGTGAAGTGTCCTGGTTTCAGGAGTTAAATTTCATGCAAGAAAGTTGCTGGAGATGTCTTATTAGAGAGGGGTTCATCTTTTTGGGGTGACCTTAGAGAGGAGTTCTACGGTATCAAAGTATGCTCCTAGTATGTTGTTCTTCTAACAGATGCAGCAAACCTAATGGCTTTCCTAGCAGCAAAGCCTCCCATGGAGACGTGGTCTTCCTGAGCGGCCGACGTAGAGATTGAGTCGACAGAGGACGGATGAGTCAACACCTTGTTCTCTGAAACTATCACACACAGAGAGAGAGTAGGGTTCACATCATAGCCCACACATCCAAACATACAGCATTGAAAGAGACATACTATGCAGGACAGCTCTATATGCAAGAAGAACAGGGATTTATAGCATTTAAAGGAGAGTGGGATGGCGGACCACTTGCAATAGCAAAAATACACGATGATACCTTAAATTTGCTACACATCTGTATTATGTGGGGGTTGGAATGTGGCAGTATAGTAGGAGTTCTTAGGACCCAGTGAAAGAAGTTTAGCCTAAATTTATGTAACCCTTCAACACTGCCACATTCTGTTTAAGAAGAGAACCCTGGCTTCCTTGCTTTAGCTAAGCTACTGATATGAACTTGATGTGTTAGCTCACCAAGAGCTGCCGAGGTGCAGTGTGCTATCATGAACCCAGAATTGATCCCTCCGTCGGATGCCAGGAATGCCGGGAGCTTCACTTCTCCTTCCCCAGCTCCAGACCCAGCACTGATAGCTGCACACACACACACACACACACACGAGACAGAAAAGAGGAGGGAGGGAGAAAAAGCGGTACAACATTTTATCTTCCAATTGAAGTGGATACCGTAGAGAATAATTTTTGAGGTAGACACTTGCAGTTTTAGAGATTTTATGGACATATGCGGTTATAAATCACATCAGGCAATCTAGGTGAAACATTGCTACTATAACCACTAGACGTACAAGGGTTCATCAGTCTCTCCTGTCTCCTCTCACTAATGTTGGCCAACTCGTGAACTGCGATGGCCAGATAGTCCATCACCTTCCGAGAGAGAGTGTTTGGGTTGGGAGAGAGATGGGAAGGGAGAGGATGACGAGGAGAAGAGGATAGAGAGAGAGAAGGGAGGGGAGGAGTGGCAGAACCGAGGGAGTGAGGGAAGAATATTTATACAGAGTTGTACAATGGAATCCCTCTAATCCTGACAAGAATCGGACCGAATAAAGTGTCCATATTAGCAAGGTGTTCAGGGTAAAAAAATGCATGCAAGCAACTGTTCTTTGGGAATATATGTAAGCTGTGGTTATTAACCCCTGGTGCGCATGCACACGAGTGTTACAGTACTTGGTTTGTTAGAGAGGTGTCCGTATCATTAGAGAGTGGTCCCCACCTATAGATGCAGCTGCGCTCGCTCACCTTTGCAGGGTACTCTCCGTGGAAATTGCCTCCAGAAACTAACTCATTCTATCAGCAAACACCATCTGCCAACAAAAGCAGCACACCTCTTACACACAGTCTTACAACAATATTCACTGGTTGCCTTCATGCACCGTGCCACAGAGATAGAATGCAAGTATACGTGACATGCCACACGCATTGCTTGTGAACCTAGCATTATATAGCCATACCGGGTTGTCGAGGGCAGAGTTCATCTCCGTGGTGAGGATTCCCCTGACAAACGTGAGGGTGTCGTTGACGACGCCGTGGACCTGAGGGATGCAACGGAGGGTGTACGGATCCTGGACCCTGTGGCAGTTCTTGTGACTTGCTGGACGAGGTGAGGGGGGGGATTAAATTTTTACGTAAAATGAACCCCAGATTATTCGTAGACAAATGTAACCGACTCGGAGCACACTCCTGAATACCCGGATACTTACCTCTGATTTCAGAATGGTGGATACTGGAGTCAAGCAGAGCACGAAGTCTTCCTGCAACCATCTGCTGCCCGTAGTGCGGCCTGTTGGCATGCACGTCTGAAACAAAAAGACAATCGACAAGTAAAGGCTTCCCGCGTCTCTCACTCTAAATGCACTATCAATGAGCTAGTTCCCTGCTACACAAAAAAAAAGAAGAAAAGTTGGAGAATCCGGGTATCGATCCCGGTACCTCTCGCATGCTAAGCGAGCGCTCTACCATTTGAGCTAATTCCCCTTTCACACTCGCTTGCACGATTCATTACATAGTATTCTCAAATGTACCGTGTTATGTTTGCATTTACCGTAGTCGAAGGCTCGAGGTGTCCCTTGCAGTACATCGAGAGTCAGAGCAGCAACGACATCGGCCTGTTTCGCGATGAGCTCGGCCCGGGACAGTGCCTCCACACCCAATCCAGTGATGAGCTGCGTCCCGTTTATCAATGAGATTCCCTGAAAAAGGAGCACACGTCACAAATCACACTACATCTGGTAAGTAAGTGTGTCCTGACTTATCAAACCTCCTTGGTGCAGACTGCTCAAACAGTGCATTTCAATGACACGCGAAACATTGAAATGCTCGCACCGCATAATGCGTGCAAACCACAGGCGACATTTTAACTGCTCGGCGCTCACTCGCCAAGCAATGCGCTAGTAATATACCTCTTTGGCTTGTAGGGATAAGGGAGAGAGGCCGTGGGCTTCCAGAACCTGTGAATTATAACGCATACATCAACACGATAAGACTTCCCCAAATACTGGTTCCCAGTAAGATAGCCGGTAAAACGATCTGTTAAAGTTGTGCTCACAACATACGAAGCCTGGGGCCGATAGTTTCTTCAGTACATATATATATCAATTCCTGGGGAATCGATATTTCAAGGAATCAATTCACTTTAAGTGTCCTCTATTGCTGTAAGGTGATAGGCTTTCACCGTGCTAAAGAAAGCAATGGGATTCTATTGCCCCACACACGCAGAGTTGGGGTTTGCCGTTGCCCTGTAGCTGGTGGTAATGACAAACTCACGTCGGCTGCATTTGCCCAGCCACTGGAGGGACTCCACATGAGACCTTCTCCCATGAGACCCAGGGCCAGGTGAGAGAGGGGAGCCAGATCTCCACTGGCACCCACCGTCCCTTGCTCCGGGACCAGCGGGAGACAAGACGCTGGGGGGATTGAGTTAAGTGTTGCTCAACACACACACTTTGGACCACTCGGCAGCCACAGAGAGAACAGGAGAAACGTACCGTTCAGAGCTGCTTCCAGTTTTTGCACTGTCTCTAGTCTCGCTCCACTGTTTAAGAGAAAGGAATAGAGATCAAAACAACACTGTCCTTATCCCCTCACATCTCCTCTCTCTCACACTCCCCGCCTCTCTACATCTCTTTTCTTCTCCCTCCACCCCCACTTACACATCTCTGTCTACTCACCTGTAACCTTTGACCAACACATTGAGTCTGAGAGCCAGCAGTCGTCTGGTCTGCTCGGGTGAAAGAGGAGGCCCCACACCCGCTGCATGAGAACGTATCAGGTTCTCCTGCAGCTCTCTGCACAAGAGACATTGAAAATCTCACAAACGTATGGGCATAATGCTGGACACCCTTGCATCTACCGTACTTAGTGATACAGGAAAAACACACTTACCCTGAATAAGGGGGACATTAAAAGTGTCCCCCTTATTCAATGTATATACTGTAAACGTGAGGCAGAACTAAGTGCCCTTTAAAGAGAGGTGTCCTTAATTCAGAGGTTTCATTGTAACGGTACAATTCCTTACATTGTCTTTTCTTTGGGGATAACAACACTTGCAAACTTTCCAAAGCCCGTTGTGACCCCATACGTGACTGCAAAGGTAAGATGGAAGAGTCCTTCCTGTGATATTCAAACCCAGCGGTGTGCATTTTACCTTCGTCAGAGGCAACCAAATCGTCCACCACTTTTCTTGATCTCTTGACCCTGTTCACGGCTGACTCGGAGATCTGTGAGTCAAAGCCCTAAGTCTTTTGGCTGAGTGTTAATGAGAGGGTCATACCTTTACTTTGAGCTCTCCTCGTCCAATTCTCATGAGGTTTTCCACAGACAAACTGAGGCCATCCAACTCAATAGCCTAAGTAGACATACTTACACATAAACACACACCCCATACACACCCCCACTTGCACATTAGCTGATACAGCATTAAATTCTATAGTAGGACATAGACCATACAAGCTCTACCTGTGTAGCTATTAGAATACCTCTTTGTTTTCTATGCCTGTTAGTGCCTGAAAAATGTCGCTGTATGATACAGAGGCTAAGGAAAATTTCCATAAACACAGTGTTTTTAGTTACTGGTTCCCTATGACTATGAGGTGTGAGGATACAGTCCGTAGGTAGGGAGCTTGGCCATACAGCCCGCGTCTCTTTCCACCGGCGGAGCGCCCACGGGACCTGCAGAAGGAAGGTTTCTCGTAGCTAAATGCGCTGCCTGTGCCGCGGGTGCAGCCAACCGAGCTGCTAGTGGCTCACAGAGGTCCAGAAATTCGCCGTCTCGCAGAACGTCCTGAATCGTGTCTTTGTCGGACAAGAGGGCGCCGGTACCCGACAGCGTTAGCTTGAAAACCTTCGGCGTCTCTTTTCGAGTTATCGCCGCGGTTTTCCGACCAGCGGTCCAAAGCCAGGGATTTCAGCGAGCCCACACGGGCAGTGGGCTCGTTACAGGGGAGAGCGTAGGCTTGCGGCTCGCCTCCGCCGCTACAGCAGACCTTCACAAATACCCTCATGGTCTAATTCCCTCCACTGCACTCAACTTTGATGATTCCTCGACGTTTTATTCCAATGTTTACGCATGCGCATGCTGCTGTGTGATGTGTTGTTGTAAGTCCTGTATAGCTGGTAATTGTAACTAATTTACGGGAGAATACGGAGATGCACATGATTTGCGCATGCGCTCTGGATCCATCGGACTCTCAACAAACCGAGCAACAAACACACTGGCTGGTGGCTGCAGGCCGAGATGTCGTCTCTCTCGCTGGCTGATCTGTGCAGTGGCCTTCCACTAGATCCTCTTCCTCCCGCCCAGACTACCAGGGACCCCAGCGTCTCTCACGCTCCGCCCAAAATGCCTTCACTCGATGAAAAAGAAACGAAGGTGTGCCTACTCAGCAACTATTCGTATTCTCTAGCTGTCTAACAACTGCTGTGGCCCGTAGCTAGCTCTGAAGAATGCTCTGAGGTATTTCCCCGCCCCACTCCACTCTACGCTGGGCCCTGAGTTTGCCCGGGAATTGAAGCAATATGGACACATCTACATGTATCGCTTCAGGCCTCACTTTGACATGAGGTAATATCTATTTTTCTAATAAGCACTGCTTCATTGTTCAGAGGGGTTAAGGGAATGCTCTATTATTATCGGCCCTTACTAAATAATGCCGTGGATGTCACAGTAATTTAGGGTAGACCCATACATGTAGTAGATTTGGCAACGGCTGAATACAAGGCGAATATCAAGCAATGGCAACGAGGTATATAGCTGGTAGAATTCATGCCTCAGACTATTGTGCAAGTGCTTGCAACAGCTTAAACCCAGACTGTGTAGCTGTTATTAAATATTCCTCATTGATTACAGGGCCTACCCCATTCAGGACTACCCGTGCCGCATCCCCCAGGCAGCTGCAATGATGATAATGATCATGAACAATCTGGACCCCAACGTCGCCCAGGTTTAAATTTCCCCCGTTCTATAGCGCCGTTTTGAGGGTGTATTATCAAATCATGCCTTGAAACTGCTAACCCTAAAATGTTATCCTCCCCTCAAAATGTTGAGAGTGTAAATTTATCTTGTATAGACCTTTGTTTTGTCTTTAATATATAAATTTAGATATGTATATACTGACCATTCCCTTTACTGATGAACTATCTCACCTCTTCCCCCACTCCCCAGTTTCCCCACGAGCTGGTGACCTACGGTGGAAACGGACAGGTCCTCTCCAACTGGGCTCAGTTTTGGCTCCTCATGAACTACCTCTCTCGTCTCGATGACGACCAGACACTCGTCATGGTCTCCGGCCATCCACAGGGTCTCTTCCCCTCTCATAAGTGGGCCCCTCGCTGCGTCATCTCCAACGGAATGGTAAGCTCATCTTCAACACAAAAATTTTTACAGTGCACATCTTTTTACTCTCGATCCAAAATTTTTTACTCTCGACCCAATAGAATTCTTTTGCAGTGCTCGGTATTTTTACTCTCAACCTTTTACACATATATTAACGGCTGAGGAGGTGCATCCCATCCTGAAGTTAAACTTTTGCAGTTTTTTTTTCTGAGAGCCCCTCTTATAATAATTTGCTAACGTGCATAATTTGCGGCTGGCAATTTTTAGGGTCGATGAAAAGTTATATCTGCTGCAGGTGGTCCCAAATTATTCGAGCAAAGAAGAGTATGAAAAGATGTTTGCCAAAGGAGTTTCAATGTAAACTACCGTACATTATCTCGACCATAAAAAAATTGTTTTTCTGGTCTGACAGGTACGGCCAGATGACAGCGGGCAGCTATTGCTACATCGGACCCCAAGGGATTGTCCATGGCACAACTGTGAGTGGCTTGACCCTTAATTGCACATCACGTGTACATGAAGGTATTAGACCATGTGATGTATGTGGAGTTGCACATCTTGTACACAATGATTATCCAAGAATTTCAAAACCCACTGATCAGCGAAAGTTTGGTACAGAAAATGCTGCTCTCTGGTGTTTTAAAGTGAATGTGGCAGTATTTGAAGGACTAAATTTAGAAACTTACTGAAAAAGGAAACTTATTGCATTATTTCACTGGGCCCTATTGTGAGTATATACTGTCACAATACTGTCCATCTTGATGGTAGGTATTCACATAGCTGTTTCTTGTCACTAACCAGTTGACGCTCATGAATGCTGGTCGAGAGTACCTGAAACTGGGTGACCTGTCGGGGAAGGTTTTCCTGACGTCGGGACTTGGAGGTATGAGTGGTGCCCAGGCCAAAGCCTCAGCGGTCGCCGGCTGTGTTGGCGTCATTGCCGAGGTAAGAGATATGCACCTAAAATTGAGTGTTACTAAAACTTGATTGCATTCTTGCACTGAGCCCTATTGTTTAGCTCTACTACATATCTTTAGTAAAATTGCCAGTGTATGCCGGGAAACTTTCATGTTTGATTTGTCAAAGCTCTTATGTACTGCCCCTTTAATCTTTATCCAGCCCCTCCCACTCGGGCATGACATTTCACGAATCGCACTAATAATTTACGGAAACTAATCTCGTGGCTGTGTGTGTTCTGCAGGTGAGCAAGGAGGCACTGCTGAAGAGGCACAAACAAGGGTGAGAGGAAATATAACTTTTGATGGAGAACCATTTGGTATTGGTAGATAATATTTGTAAAAGTTGATCCCTTCCTCACTAAATATGAAGATTTCTTGTGCGTGTCAAGAGTGTTGTGTGTCGTGGCGTGGATTCTAATCCCACTTAGGGCAGGTCTTTCAAAACAGTGTTTTCCTGGGAGTCGTCGTGTTGTTTGGTTGGCCTTTGACTTGAGACGTTGCTTGCAGGTGGCTAATGGAATGGACCGACAACCTGGACGACTGCATTGCCAGAATCAAGTGACGGAGAAAAAAAAACAGCTCACTCTACTGATACCCTGTCATCTCTTTTCTCTTGTTCTCTCTCCTCACAGACGAGCCAAGCAGGAGAAAAAGGCTGTCAGTCTCGGTTACCTTGGAAATGTGGTGGACCTCTGGTACAGGCCAAGTTGACTTATTATTCCTCCCCCCAGTTTATACAGTGCACACACACTTTTACGTTTTGCAGGGAGAGGGTTGTGGTGGACTACGAGGCGACTGGTGAGCTACTGGTGGAACTCGGCTCCGACCAGACCAGCCTGCATAACCCGTTTGGGGGCGGTTACTATCCGGTTCAGCTGGGTTTCGACGAGGCTCTGCAGGTCATGAAGGACGAACCTCCACGCTTCAAACATCTAGTCCAAGAGAGGTATGTGCCAGATAGTGGGAAAATTTGGCCAAACCTAGAAAATTTCACTCTTTCAAGAGCTAACTTTTCTCCACACAATTTTGTGTGTTAGTTAGGAACCATTTTACGGTAGAAAAAGCGATCAGGTTTGTGACAGAACGCATAATAATAATAATATTGTGAACAAAACCATCGTGGTAAGTCACATTGCTGATGATAGTTTGAAAAGACACGTGGATGCCATTAACAAGCTGGCCGAGGCAGGAATGCACTTCTGGGACTACGGAAATGCCTTTCTTCTCGAAGCAAGCCGAGCAGGTGAGTTAGTCCAGCCTCTCTCTCTCTCTCTCTCTCTACTTGTGACTGTGTGTCGATGTATTCCCAGGAGCTGATGTGAGGGCAGGAGCATCAGCGACGGTGTTTCGTTACCCGTCATACGTCCAGGACATTATGGGGTCCGTCACTGCCTTCCTCGCTAGTGTTACCAGCACAAGAAACTATCTTCATTCTTCTCTCTTATTCTTTTGCAGTGATCTCTTCTCCCTGGGATTTGGACCATTCAGGTATATAGTAAACACTATATATGGAAAGGTTTAAGGGTGTGTTTAAAGGAAATGTGGCGGTATACAAGAGCTAAATTTAGAATCTGTCACCAACCTTTCACTGGGCCCCATTGATGTTTCTAAGTTTAGCCCGCCGCATTCCCTGTAACTAGTTTTGTGTCACCAGGTGGGTGTGTGCATCTGGTCTTCCCGAGGATCTGAGCACCACAGACAACATCGCCTTGGAGACCATGGAGGAACTGTCGAAAAACGGCAAGAAAACAGCCCCCCCCCTTCTCTGACTTTCCGCCATCAGTGTATTATATTCACTGTTCTTTTCCTCTTCCATTTTTAACTCCTTGTTTCACTTTTCCTTGTTTCACTGTATATACAATTATGGTCTCTGTATAATTAGTATAATAATAAATACAAACCAAAGGCTCTGAATTTGAAACTCTGAAACTGAGAGGTTCATTCCCCTAAAAGCTTCCCTTTATACCATAATTATATATTCTGTGGAGGTTCCTCTTTCTATTACATATATACGTGCTATGTATACATCTTCTACTATTATACAGCGTCTGAGAGTTCTAAACGGCATTATGTGGACAACTGTCGCTGGATTCGAGAGGCTGGTAAACACCAACTGGTGGTCGGTTCCCAGGCACGCATTCTCTACGCCAACGAACAGGGGCGCAAGGCAATTGCCCTTGCTTTCAACAAGGCCATTGCAGAAGGAAGACTGAAGGTAGAAGAATTTTTAGAGACGTCAATATTTTTCATGTTTGTTGGGAAAATTTTAGGGTCCTGTGGTTTTGAGTAGGGACCATCACGATGTGAGTGGAACAGACAGTCCGTTCAGAGAGACCTCAAATATTGAGGACGGCTCACAATTTTGTGCCGGTCCGTCCGTTTGTGTGATGAAAAATTTGTGTGGGTGATTACACGCGTCCCTTTGCATGCAGATATGGCGATACAGAATGTAATTGGGGACTCGTTCAGAGGAGCTACATGGGTGGCCATACACAACGGTGGGGGAGTTGGATGGTGAGTATAATATGTATTACCCACCATATTATATATATAGGCTATTGTTATACAAAATGACCCGTACTAAGTGTGTATTCACAAGTTTAACCCTCAGCTTGTGTTATAATGTTGATCTGCATGCCAGGGGTGAAGTCATTAATGGTGGTTTTGGACTTCTACTGGACGGATCTGAGGTACGGTATTATACAAGTCCCTTTAGGAGACCAAGATCCTCACATTTCAAAATCTGTAGGATGCAGCTGAAAGGGCAAAGATGATGCTGTCGTGGGATGTACTGAATGGAGTAAGAGAACAAGAAATTATTCCTTGCTTCTTTATTCCCTCCCCATCCTTTCCCACCCCACCCCTCTCCTCCTCTCTTCCCAGATTGCCAGGAGAAGCTGGTCAGGTCACCCACTGGCCCAAGAGACAGCTTCTGCTGCCATGGCTGCCCAACCAAAGCTGATCATCACTGTACCTCATCAGCCACCCTCTGATCAGCTCCTTGACTCTTGCTTCCGTGACTCCTAGTATAATTATTTGTGCTTCAGGATTGCTAAAATTTAGCAGTAATATAGAACCTTCGACAAAGGGTATATGCTCTCAACAATAGGGAAAAAACCTCAATAAAGGACACACTCCCAAATGGTCACTTTTCTAGTACATTTGAAGAAAGGAAAACCTCCATTTAAAAGACAGTTAAGTCTGGCCCCAACGTGTCCTTTATCCAGAGGTTCAACATTGTAATAATGGTGCAGCACCAGATTCAATGAGATGCAATCTACAATTAAATTTATTATTCTTGGCAACAGGCCTTCTACATGGCATGATGATCAAAATTAAGCCAAGGTTCCTCTTATAAACATGTAGGTTTTTGCTGTTGCTAGAGAAGATGTGGTACGGTCGAGATGAATATCAGTGAATCCGCACAGCTTTGATGGCATCAATTGCCATTGCTGACGTCACGGGAAAATCATTGAACGTGTGATCGCCTACTGTACTGTTTTCCACGCCGTATAGAAACAGGCTTCCACGGGGGTTTCACAAGTCTAGTCATGCGAGAAACTAAGGAGCAATACTCATCGTAACTCTTTGCAATGGTTTCGACTACATAAGTTGACACCACCACATCGTAGAGCTTGTTATATGCAGCTTCAATAGGGGGATCTTTTGTTTAGGTCGCACTCTACAACAGCCTTGACAATTTTTCGAACTTCCTGCTGCCTCTTCGCCACTTCATCATCCCCCTGCATCCCCTCCAATTCTCTCACCACGTAGCTGAAATATGGATCCCAATCAAACGCATCGCACTTGTTTTCCAACCAATCGCTGAGTGCTCGCCGGTTAGCAACGGAGTAATCTGATAGTGTAATTTCTGAGGCCTTGACAGCAGCTGATACTATTCCTCTTAACGACGGCCCAGAACCGTAGTCTAGAACAGTGATATTACTAGGCAAATTTTGAAACGCACCGTGGAAGCAGCGAAGCATATGCTGGCTGTTGCGGAGGGATGCATACTGACGAAGAAAAGTATACGGGTCGAATTTATCTTGTAGTCTTTACCACTGCAGAACTCTGAATGTTCCATCGGTCCTTCTATCCTTGTTGGGCGGCCTATACTTTTCCGCGCATGCGTCGCCGCGCGCACTTACATAGTCTCCGTAATTTAAATTACTTATGAACGCTACTGCTCATTTAACATAGATCACACACTCTCTGAAACTCTGTTTCATACGTAGGGAAAACCTAGTGTGAAGATTAGAGGACCGAACAGTTCCACCAAGTGGGACGCAAGGGGTAGGCATGAAGTCGGGATTGCTGTTGATGTGGATGACGTGGGGCTGGTGATGAAGCGGGTTGGATCCACAGAAGCTGTTTATCATTTGGCATAGAAGTGTATTTGGAACATTCGCAACAAAGAAAATGCTCGTCATTGTGACTCTTAAAGTCAGTAAAATGCTTTTCTGCCGCTTCAGAACAAACGCAAAAGAAAGCAGACGAAATTTTTATGCAGTCCGTATCCAATTGCATGACTTCAAGCACTTTCTCAGCTGCACAGAAAACCTTTCTGCGGACCAGGCTGCAGATGTCAGGAGGCAAATTGCGAATGCTCAGCTTAGTGTCAATATAAACTTCAAGATATTGCTTACAGTCAACGAGAACAACATTTGTGAGAAGGTCTGGGTCATGGAGGGAGGCAATATTTTGGGCAAGACATTTTGGGGTGGCACCTTTTCTGATGACTTCCCAGCCGTATTTTGAGAGAAGACAGGAGATGGTGGCACTAAAGCAGCCGAGAGGGACACAGCCACTACTGAACTTTACAACTAGTGGAACGAAATCAGACGATTTGGGGATGTACTGGTGGAGTTCGTGATCAGGTATAGCAGGCTTCAAACACATCATTAGGTACTCTTTCTTCTTAAGGTTAACTGCTGAAGCTGTTTGCCCCCTTGTTTCAGGTTGCAGTGGGGCTAAAATAAAGGTGTGGCAGAAGAGCTCAATTGCATTACTAACTTCATACACACCTATTTTAAAGTGAGGTGAGATATCACTAAGAAACTCTTTGGTAATAATACCATCCTTGAGCAATTCTGTTGAGCTGGAAAGACTTTGGTACCTCAAACGAATGATTTTATTGACAATGTCAAGCGGCACTTGGGGATTGATAAAAACGTGATTTGGTAGGATATGTCGAAAGTAGAGGAAGGTATTTTGGCGATGAAAGAAGACCAAGGCAGCTTCAACCATTTCGTCGCTCATTTTAAGACGTGCTCCCACATCCTTACATTCATTAAGACTCAGAATATCACGTTTCACCTCCTTTTGAGCACAATGAACGAGATCTTGCTCAAAAACAAAGAATGATGCTGGTGTGTTGAAAGTATTCACAAAGTCTGAACTTCCGATCTCTTCACGAATCAGATCAAGTGTTTCTCTGTCATAATAATTCGGATTCTTCAAATTAAGAACAAAAGCAATTTCTCTACGGCCTCGATAGCAAATAAGCTCATTTTCAAATGCGGGGAGCAGGAGTTGATTTAGTTCCTTATTGAGGGTAGCCACCTTCTCACTTCCCACACAGTCACGATGTGTGGCCACAATGAGAATACGAAAAGCTTCTTTAATGGCTTTCTTGGCATGAAAGGTGGACACAAGCTTCAAGATGATGTCCCTGCCAGTGTAGTGAGACGGAACCTCACGTTTGAAAAGCACACCCTCCTCGTGATAAGAAACAGGTGGTTGCTCGTTTAGACCATATCGTAGATCCACCAGTACCATTGCAAGGTTGGCGTTGTGTATGAGGGATGGCATAACTTCCATCAACTCAGGCTGACCACCTGTGTCTATCATGTGGACCAGCTCCATTACTATATCCTCTGAATAACTTGTTTCCGTTATAGATTGAACTATTGGGGTCATAAGTGAGACCGTGGCGGAATAGGCGCCGAATAGAAAAGTCTGCGGCAAAGTCCGCAGATCACTGGAGTTCATTAGGTCAGCAGCAAGAGAATCAACACTGGTTTCATTCATTCCAGCTCGAATAAGAGGCGCAAGGAACTCACGGATGTCTGCATAAGTGATGGGTCCCCATCTAGGCCTATTTGGAGATGCACACACAAAACGGTTGAGAAAGCTTCGAAAAGACTGCTCAGCAACACCAGTGCTGGTATAAGAGCGAGGCGGTGTCATGCCAAAAAGATGGTGCAACATAGTGGTCTTTCCTGATTCCATAAGACCTGTAATAACTCCAACTACATTTCTCTGCTTCAGGACACCTGACTCCACCGCTTTGTCTATGAGCTGTTGAGCCTGTTCCTCCGTCAAGACGGTGGGGACGTTGCAGTACTTCTCTTCCAATTTTTCGGCCAAAGCGTTTTTCTTTATAGCCTTGAGCGCCTGAACCACCTTTTCCCAGGAGGCCTTGGAGTCAGACTCCAGCCACTTGTTCATGGCGCTAAGGAGTTTCAGGGTTGGACTCGGGTCTTCGTCCGTCTTTCGTAGCTCGGCGAAGTCCATTCCGAGTTGGACGGCCATTTGCATCACCTCAGACCATGTAAGTTGGTCTAACTCCGTAGCTAGATCTCTCAGCCTGGGCTTTCGATCCGACATCTTCACGTTAGCTGCTAGCTAGAAAGTGGGGCACCGTTAGTTGAGAGTGTGGTTCTTGTGGTCTCGTGACAACCCTCCCCCCGCCCCGGCCGGCCCGCGTGAGTCGAGTATAGAGCTAGAGGCTGTTGACTATATATAATACCGGATCGACGAGGGCGTAGCCAGCGGTGTTGTGTTAATTAAGGCATGACCCCAATTCTTAGCGTAATAAATCCGCACACGTGAAGATTACGGAGGGGGTGCATTCTAATTGACGCGCGGTAGCGCATTCTTGGTAGGGACGTTTGAACTTTGACCTTCCATCTCTTTGCGTATATATACGGAGCCGCGACCCAGGGGAGGCTGGGAACAGCAGTCGTAGCCCGACTCTGGCGCTGTTTTTGAGGTAAAACTACAGAATGACGTGTGATATAGCCATATCTTGCAGGGGAAGCGGATTGTACATATGCCAATCGATTTGTGGTGCGTAATGAGTCGTCAAGAGCAGTCACAAGTAACCCGTTTTTTTGTCATAAGTTACTAACCGTCTGCGCTGTATCTTTCCCCAGCGGGATTCTGCAAGTTCTACCTATATTGATAGGTTCTGGTTCCCGTCTTGCATCACTGCTATGCAGGAAGTGCTGCTCCTAAGCTAGCCAAAATATTCACTTGTAACTCCCGGCAACTTAGTCACGTGACCTGAACTTTCGCTTTCAATGTTTTTTGTCGGTGTTATTTACCGAAGAGTTTAATGTGCACCATACTTAAATGCTATTTACCAATTATACCTGTCAATATCGGTGAGGTGTTTTAATACCATTGAGGAGGATTTCCTGTACGCGCCGAGACGCCTGACGTTAACTGATTTGTATATAGTCCAACTAGCCAATCACAATGCTGAATTTCTGCTGCGCCATCCTGCACTAATGGACTGTTGTGTAAACTTTGGAAGCCAGACAATTTGCACTACGCCTAGCGCTAGATGTTGTGATAAGGACTTCCTGTCCAATACCAGTGCAGCCCGCAGCCCACGCGTATAATATTCCTAGCACCGGGTTGTTTGAAGTTGGACTACAAATACAAGAAGCTAAGCTAATGTTCCGTGAAGCTAATGTTTCATATTTTGTTGCAGAGAGCATTTATGGTGACTATATATAATCATAGTGTTGGGTGTATTTAGTTTATAATTTCCATGGAGACTCAAAATGAGTACTCGTATACCCAAGTATAGGTGGTTACGACAGTATCAGCTAATTTGGGGGAGGACCCTCCCTGATTGACTGATTCAGAGGGACCCGGAGGTGGCCAGTCATTTGGACACCCACTATTAGCATTGATAGTCTCCCCACACCTCCAGATGAGCTCAAACGACTTTGTAAAGAGAAGAGGATCGTTTTCAAAGAACTTGTAGGCCGACATGGCATTCGCCGGGCTACTTGAGATGTAGGTGAGCCCCGAGTTATCAAGGTGGTAGATGCCGCGGTTGAAGTAGTAAGCGGAGAGAAAGAAATCTTCGGTGCCGGAGGAAAGCCAGGTGATATTGGCAGCATCGTCGATCCTCGCTCTGAAACAAGCCTCGAGATAGTTAAAGTCGCTGCTGTTCGCTGCTAGCGTGACCTGGAATAGCATCCCCGCCGTGTCACTGACGTTTGCCAGAGTGATGAACTCCAGTGGAGAAAGCTTCACGTCTTCGTTCTTGAACAGACGAAGACGAGTGTTTGCAGGCAAGACGAGATCGCCCACCACCACGGGCATGTTCTCAACACCACGGATTATGTAAAAGAAGTACCCGCCGACCGGGTGAGTTGCAGTGACGTGGAAAGACTTCGAGAAGGGTATGCTGTATGTGTTGTAGATGCCACCGTCTGCAGTGTGCGCCAGTCGCCTGGTGCCCCAGGGAGTGTACTGCTTCTCCAGAGTCTCTGTGAACCCGATCCCGTGAGCCAGCAACAGCATGAAGTCCAGGCTGGCCTCCGCTTCGCCGTCGATGTAGATCCTGATCCTCATTCTCTCGTCCATTACGTTGATTCCTGCAAGGTTGCAGCAAAGTATGCTCACATACATAGGGCCATGCAAGGTTAGTCTTCATCTATGGTTCAGCGCCAAGCAAGTTGCAAAAGTGACAATACGTACATAAAGCCAGCAAGTTTAGTCTCTAAGTTACAGTCAAAGGACTAGTTTAGTTTTGAGGTGGAACGCCGTATTTCACCTGTAAACCACTGCTCGGTGATCACTCCAGGCTGCCCGGTGCTGTGTTCGTACAGGACTTTCTCCGTGTTCGGACCGATTTTTCCGTCCTTGATAGCAGACGAGAAGCTCCGCATGTCTTGACCCACGTCGACTCCACGGACCCCGCAGCCCAGGAGAGTGAGAGTAGCTAGGATTTGGAGCAGCGCGGACTGCATTTTTCAGCTTGATTTTCAGTTTATCCCCTGAGCTGAGCAGTGCAAAACGACACGTGTGTTTATTCCCGCGCAATGCCCGCGCCGCGCGAAAACAAAGAAAAGGTGGGTGGATCTAATCACGTGGTCTGCACAAGCTCTCTCCGTTGCTCGGCAACGATACTCGTGCAGACGAGCAAAATGGCGGCAGACATGGACGAGAGATATGCCTTCATAACGGAGTGGTACGACCCGAACGCGTCGCTCACCCGTCGCTACCAGCTCCTGTTCTATGTGGCCGACAACACCGTAGAGATGTTCGACCTCAAAAACCGCCGACTGTTTCTCAAACGCTCAAAGTGTCCGACCGTCCGATTCTCGGACCTGTTCCTTGGCGCCGTGGTGAACGTCCACTCCCGCCAGCTCACCATCGTCGACTTTGGAGACGAGTTTACGACCAAAAAACTCCGCTCCAAAAAGGAGAAGACGTTCGGGCTCATCAAACCCGACTGCCTGGACAAAACGGGCGAGATTTTGCAGCGGGTAAACCGAGAGGGCTTCATCCTTACCCAACTCCAGATGGTCCAGCTCACGGAGAAGGAAGCGGCAGAGTTTTACTGGGAACACGAGGGAAAGCCGTTCTTTTCAAAGCTGGTGGACTTCATGACCCAAGGGACCTGTAGTAGCGTTTGAAATCATGGGTGCAGATGCAGTAGGAAAGTGGAGAGAATTGCTAGGACCAACAGACTCCTCAGAGGCGAGACAAGAAGCCCCAGGCTCCATCCGGGCACAGTTTGGCACAGACAAGACCCGCAATGCCTGCCACGGTGCCGACTCCGTCGAATCGGCAAAACGAGAAGCAGACTTCTTTTTCGGGAAGAAACGACGCCAGAACACGGCCAGGTTTCGTGACTCGACCCTAGGCATCGTGAAGCCCCATGCCGTTATTGGAGGGCTGACAGGCCAGATCATGAGAGAGATCTCTGCGGCTGGTCTGAAAATAACGGCCGTCCAACTACACAACGTGGAGAAAGCAAACGCCCAGGAATTCTACGAAGTCTACAAGGGAGTGGTGGCAGAGTACAATCAGATGGTGGACGAGCTAAGCTCAGGACCTTGCATTGCTCTGGAGGTGAGCGGAGAAAATTCCCACGGGGCTTTCAGAGAGCTGGTCGGGCCGAGCGATCCTGAAATTGCGCGGCACCTGCGTCCGCACAGCATCCGGGCAAAGTTTGGCGAAGACAAGATCAAAAATGCCCTCCACTGTTCCGACTTGCCTGACGACAGCGCGCTAGAGGTTGAGTACTTTTTCAAGATCTTAGACTCGTAATCTCTCGTGTGTTATGAAAGCCTATGCAAACAGATTATTGCATCATGCATCCGTACACTGTCATTACATGTTATGTTAACATACATTGCATCATGTTTCTATCTTCATCCCAAACTTTCTCAAACAACATTGCTTCACATAAAAAAAATAATATCACTGTCTAAAATGCAAACGGAGCTCAATATATTACACGTGTGATCGTGAATTGAAGCACACACCACACACACAATAGATTAAAGAAAAGGACAGCATCAACGGAACAGAAATTGCGGAATGTCGAACATAGAAAGAATCGAAAAAGGGGTGATGTCGATTGTCTAGTGATAGCATGTGATATATTATAACGTGTGATATTATTGGTAGCCGACCTGCATGAAGTAAAGGATCCCTACAATACAGAGTAGGACCGTGACTACGGCATTGTAGTATATCAGAGTTCTGAACTTTGGCTCCAGTTCACCACGCCGATACCAATATGCCTGCAGTCAACAAGGAAAAAGAGAGCCCACATTGAGTAATATCCTGAAATATCAACAACAAAAGACGCCACACATTTACTTCATAGGTGTTTCAGAATCTCAACATGCGGTCGACAAAAACTAAGCGAGAGAGAGAGAGAGAGATCTCACCACAATTATTTGAGGGACGAGGAGGAGGATAATGATTCCGCAGAAGACAATGTCGAGAGGGTACACGCAGTACTTCTTGCTATTGCCCACGTTACCGATCCTCCTGCACTTGTCCTTGATGAACAAACTGGACAGGAGAGCCAGGACCAGCGTGATCTGTGTGAGTGAGTGTGAGTGTGTGTTGAAAGCTGCAGCTCAAATAACTAACTTTCAGTATGTGTAATTACACCTGTTCAATATACATCTGAGACGGAAGTTTAAAAATACCTGAAAACATGTTGGTTCTTACACAGTAAGCCAACTAGGCATACTATAATATAGTCAAATAGTGTACAGTGGAACCCCTCTCTAAGGACATCCCTTCCACAAGAAAAGTTCCTGCCAACTCCTGAAACAAGAACACCCTGCTATTTTTCTGTCAAATTGGTGTCTGGATTAGAGGGTAGACAAAATCAGCCAGCATGCCGCTTGTATGCCTACAGCTGAGACAACATTCATGTCGGCAAATTCCTTCCCTTGATCCTTGGTCATAATATTATTATGTGAGTGTGTGTCTATGAGCGAGGACACTTACACCAATGAAGACAGCCGTAACTGCTGCTAGCACTATGTTGATGATCTTGACCTGTAGATGCATAATGAAGGGAGAGATAAGAAAGAATTATTTCCCCCACACATACTACGCAACGCCTTACACTATGGAGTGAAGTATAATAAGCAGTTCATCCTAACGCAGTGAACCATACAATTCTTTTCTAGACACAACTGTACGTCTATATCAGATTATGAGAATTAGAGCATACGCTGAAGGGTAAAAATGCTAAAGTCTCGCCCCACGGCGATGTACAAGTACAGTTGTACATATTAGACAAGACTTGGGACGCGCCTAGACTTTAGGGCCGAAGTACTGGCCACAGTTAGTCACTAATACTATGCTCTAGAGCTAGTTGGCTGGCTAGCTAACCAACTTACTCTCCTCCGAGTTTCTCCGAATAGCGGTTGGTCCATGGCGGCTGATGACCTGTCACCACTTGCGCCGCTCCCGCTGTTTCCTATGCGATCGTACGTATACATCAATATTTACAGTGACAGCGTGTAGGGCGAACAGAACGGCAAAGAGCCAGAATCAAAGAAGGACATGTTTACGTGATGGAGAAAGGGGGCGTGGTGAATATCACATGATCATCGTACGGCGCGCGCATATGCAACCGGCCGAGAGTATAGTGGGTGTGGCATACACGTGTGTACTCCGTACTTTTGCGATCAGTAGTGAATTGAGGCGGCGGCATGGCGTCGCTTTCTGTGAATTGTTGCAGGGCGATGCAGGCCGGAAAGAGACTTCTACCGGCTCACAAGGTCCGTGTACTCTATCTTTATAGCCACATACTCATTGTACCCGTCTACCTCCAACACCTTCAATGGACCTGGCCGATAATTTTTGTGTAGCTGGTGCCAGCGGTAAGCGGAGCGGTCCCGGTCCGCCGACTGAACCTCCACGAGTACCAGAGCAAGACGCTGATGGAGCAGTACGGTTGCAACACGCAGAGGTTCAAGATTGCCACCAGCACACAACAGGCTCAAACTGCTACCTCTGAACTAGGTATGGGAGCCCGTTTGAAATAATCAGGGGAGCCCCGGGGTAATTGGGTGTTGATTAGGTGTGGAGGAGGTGGTAGTGAAGGCCCAGATACTTGCCGGGGGGCGTGGAAAGGGGGTGTTCTCCAGTGGACTTCAGGGAGGGGTCAAAGTCACAAAGGAGTGAGTCACACGACTTTCATTGAACAACTATCTACCATTCACTGTATGATAATCTATCATTCACTGTATGATGTATACTCTGTGTGTGTGTGTTGCAGTTTAGCGTCAGTGCCGGAGCTAGTGTCTCAGATGATTGGCTACAACTTGAAGACCAAACAGACGACTGGAGATGGAGTGACCGTCAGAAAAGTATATACCTACACTACCTATTATGTATAAGGGGGACTTTTGCACAGATATATACTCCCATTTTTCTCCAGGATAATAAGTGAACAGGAAAGCAGTGTATAAAGGTTTTCTCTATTAGTCCTCTGCCATACAATGGAGTGTGGACCCCCTGCTTTTTGTAGGAACATGGTTATAAGGAAGTGAACTTTCAGCAGTCCCTTACTGCAATGAGAGTATGTAAATATGATATCACTGGTTGTCTATGTATCGTATAATGCAGGTGATGGTGGCAGAGAGTCTGGACATTTCCAGAGAGACCTACTTTGCCATAGTCCTGGATCGCTCCATGCAAGGTCCTGTCCTGGTGGGCAGTCCAGAGGGAGGGGTCGACATCGAGGAGGTCGCCGCTTCTCGTCCCGAGAGGATTTTCAAGGTGGGTCTTATGGAGTTGGATCAAAGTGACCGGAGTAGTTGTGGTTTTGCCTCCTCCGCGTAGACCCCAGTAGATATAACTGTGGGGGTGACAGACAAACAGGCCTCAGAGATGGCAAAGAACTTGGAGTTCACAGGCCCGGCTCTGGAAGAGGTAACTGTTGCGCTTTTTACTCACTGGTCATTTCATTACTACACTTCTGATATTATATATACCCACTTCTCTTCTTCCATAATTGATGACCCCCGCCAGAAGGCAGTGTTGTGTTGTCCCTGCAGGCTGCACGGCAGATAAAGAGCCTGTACCGACTGTTCTGTGGAGTGGACGCCACTCAAGTAGAGATCAACCCTCTCGGAGAGACATCTGAGGGGGAAGGTAGGACACACACACACACACACACACACACACACACCTCAAACTCTTCCTATCGTGTTGGGTAGCAATACAAAGGTGACAAAAATTCGTGTATATACTACCACTTTTCGCAGAAATTTTTTTGGGGCTATAATATAATATTTGGGTGGCCCCAAGCACATTGTGCTAGTCATTGCACTATACCTAGTTAACCATCTTGCATTGCAGAGTGGGACACTCACACTAAGATTTTCTTTTCTTTCTCCCGGATCAGTGGTGTGTTTCGATGCCAAGATAAACTTTGACGACAGTGCAAAGTTCAGACAGAGGGAGATATTTGCGATGGAGGACACGGCAGAGAGCGACCCTCGGGAAGTGGAGGCAGCTCGCTACGACCTCAACTACATCGGAATGACTGGGGACATTGGCTGCCTCGGTATATACACTTTCCAAGTAGTTAAACAGGTCACACAGCATCCTCTCTCTCTCTCTCTCTCTCTGCCTCCAGTGAATGGAGCAGGTCTGGCGATGGCAACAATGGACATCATCAAACTCCACAACGGACAACCGGCAAACTTTCTCGATGTTGGTGGAGGGGTTAACGAAAAACAGGTTCTCAATGCCTTCAGGATCATCACCAATGATCCTCAGGTAAAATGACATTAGTTTTTTTGGAGTTGGGTAGAGCAGAGTATATATATATATAGTGGGGTCCTTGACTAAGAAAAAACAAGACGACAATCTTGTGTCTCCTACATTATGTAGTTGGGTGATTTTCATAGAAAAAGACTTTTATTATAAAGCGTTAAGCTATCTATAAGGGTGTTGAACTGTAATAAGGTGTTGAAATTCTCTTTGCCAAGCTCTTCTATGATCCTCAAATGCTATATATGCACATGATTTTTTCCTTTTCTTTCGTTCTCTGTGTTTTTGTACTACATTACAGGTGAAGGCCATTCTGGTGAATATATTTGGTGGCATAGTCGACTGCACCACTATTGCCAATGGCATAGTAGGAGCATGTAGAGAGATTCAGCTGAGGATGCCCCTGGTCGTTAGACTGGAAGGTAAGTTATAACAATTCTTCAGGTGCTGTTTTGATAAAATATACATCTCTCATTATACTTGCTGTGTCTGCAGGTACTAACAGTGTCAAGGCAAGGCAGATCCTGGACGAGAGTGGGCTCCCCATACAAGCAGCTAGTGATCTAGCAGACGCTGCCAACAAAGTTGTAGCATCTCTACACTCGTAGCCTCGATTTTTCTTTGAGAGTGGATTATTATTGTTATGATTTGTGCTAATAATTATCCGCTTCACCTTCCATTGACTTGCGCTTCCCAGACCCCACGTCAGGAGAAAAAAATTGTGTATATTATAGTGACTACTGAGCCCGTGTTCCACAAACTACCTCTTGCGCATGCGCTCAATGCTGAAACCGATTTTGAGGGCGGGGTCAAGGCATCGTCATGGCGTCTTCTAGCCAGCGGCCAGAACTACGGGATCTGGTCTCAGATCTATCGGATGTTTCATGGGACAGTCTGAAACAGGTATTGCTGTCTCTGCGCGTCCCGAATAACAAACTGGACGACATAGAAATTACACACCCGACGAGTATCGGTAGTCGGAGGATCGGCGCCCTGGACTGCTGGCTGCAAATGGATGTCAGCGCGTCGTGGCAGAAAGTCGTGGATGCCCTAATACTCTTTCGTTTGGTGACTGAGGCCGAGAGAATAGCGGGCAAGTACGATTGCCGCCTAGTGTTGGATTGCCAAGTAGACACGTCTCATGTCTCTACCGACTTACACCCAATTTCCATTTCTACAGGTTAGCCGACGGTGCCATCATATCTATGGTGCTACTAGCCCCTTTATATCCCATATACCCACTGCAGAGTCTATATATGACAAACCCACTCTGGCCCAACTGAGGAAACTAAAGATGCCTTTCTATGAAGAAATACGAATATTAGACCAAGTTGCAACAAAATGGGACGACATTGCCATTGCAATGGACTTTGATCCGGACGGACACACACAGACAGCGATCAACAAAGATTTTGGATCTGTTCAGGAGAAGTGTAGAGAAACTTTCAAGAAGTGGCTGCAGGGCCAAGGCAGCAGACAGCCAGCCACGTGGGAGATACTGGTGGAGATACTGAGGGACTGTGACTTTGAAAATCTGGCTACTAGCATAGAGACTGCTCTCAAATAGTTGTGCCCTCTCGTTCTGTCGTGTCATTATACGCATGCGCATAACATACGCGGCCGTGAAAAAAGTGGGTGTGTCAATCTGACATCTTCCCCCCCCCATCCTGCCGCCGTTTGTCACCCAGCCCCTGGATATAATTGTTTTTCCGGCGATGCAATATGTTTTCCTCTGCCTTCTCTACTCTGTTGGCATGCACTCCTGAGCGGCCAAATCTGGGCGACTTGGTGACGACTGTGAAAGAGGTTTCGTGGGATGATTTGAAGCCCATCTTGCTGAAACTGGACGTCCCGCTAAACAAGATAGACGACGTGGAAAGGAGGCATCCAACGAGCGAAAGTGAGAGAAAAACGAGGGCCCTGGATATCTGGCTGAAAATGGACGTCGGTGCTACGTGGGAGAAGTTCATCAGCTCTGCTCTGGATGTCGACCCGTTCTGCGGAAATCACATCGCTAGTCGGCGCCCGTACCGGCCTATGCAGCCTGCACAGCAACTCCGTCCCATTCCATATGCAGGAGCGTCTGGATATTTTTCTGGCAGTGGGGCCTCGGGTTCAGCAGTAGATCCTTTCTCTGGTGGCATGCCCGAGGGTATGCCTGACTTCGCCGAGGATGCACATCGACCTGCAACAAAGCCTAAGCTAAGAGACAAACCAACACTGGCCCAACTGAGGAAACTAACAGTACATGGAGCCCAGCTCTGCATAATTAGAGAGGTTGCGGGAAAATGGGACGAAATTGCCATTTCAATGGATTTCGACCCTAATGGACACACACAGACAGCGATAAACAAAGACTTTAGCACTGTACAGGAAAAGTGTACAGAGACGTTCAAGAAGTGGCTGCAAGGCATGGGTAGCAGGCAGCCAGCCACGTGGAAGAAACTGGTAGAAATACTGAGAGACTGTGAATTTGCACCAGCTGGCTAGTAGAATAAAAGCTGCACTTCGCTGAACCACTTATTGAAACTGTACATGTGTAGCTATAATAATTATAGCTATATGTCAACCTTTTTGGAAAAGTGCATCCGGCACCTTATAACTACTGTAGCTCAAAATTGTCGATTGAGTGGCTGCAAACAGACAGCGATAAACGAAGGCTTTAGCACTGCAGATACAGGATAAGTGTAGAGAGATAGTGGGAAAATCTTAGAAATGGTGACTTGGATGCCACCACAATTAACTTCAATTATGGGCTCGAAATCCACGCCAGGGGGAGTCCGTGATGTAAAGCCACACAGACTATATAATATAATCCACCGCGGAAGCAAACACCCCTACTGCTACGTGGTTGTCAGCGGGCTTCTCCCCCAAGAGCCAGACGCCTGCCCGACCACTGCAGCTACGTAGCTTTTAGCTAGCTAGCTATAATGGCAGTATCCACGCGTCCAGAACTACTGGATCTGTTCACAGGTCTCTCGGGGCTCTCTTGGGAGAAGCAAAAGACAGTAATGCTCCGTCTGGGTGTCCCGCAGCACAGCATCGACGACATCGAAGCGAAGCACCCGACGAGCGACGACACACGTAGGATGGACGCCCTGGAGTGTTGGCTCAAAACGGACGCCAGTGCTACGTGGCAGAAGCTCATGACGGCGCTCCGAGACTGCGGTCTGGTCATCTTATCCCAGATAATCGAGGGGCAATACGCGGGAGTGAAGTGGAAAAGTTTTACTGGAGGCGCCACAACAAAACCAATTCCGGTTTCTCCTTCAGCGCCACGTGAGTAAAACTCTATTTTACTCAACATAATATGATTCAGCTATATACCTCTCTCTCCGTTTTCACTGCAGTGCCTAACCTAACTGACAAACCTACACTGGCCCAACTATGGAACTAAAGATACCTGGAGACAAAGATATGTGCATAATCAAAGAACTTGCTGGAAAATGGGATGATGTCGCCATTTCGATGGATTTCGACTCTGACGGACACACACAGACAGCGATCAACAAAGATTTTGGATCTGTTCAGGAGAAGTGTAGAGAAACTTTCAAGAAGTGGCTGCAGGGCCAAGGCAGCAGACAGCCAGCCACGTGGGAGATACTGGTGGAGATACTGAGGGACTGTGACTTTGAAAATCTGGCTACTAGCATAGAGACTGCTATTAGTAAATGAAAAATGGACTATAGCTATTCAAAAGGAACATGTTTCAAACATCACCGATGAACCTGTACAAGTCATGGAAAACTTCATATCTTTTTACAGCCTACACTCTTTTTAGCTAGAACCAATATCCTGTCCTCGAGGACGATGCGAAGCGGAGGGAAGAGAGAGGGAGACCAATCCAGTCGGGTAAACCCCTCTGATCTGCCGACCAAATCATGTGACTCCTGATAGTAGTGATGGTCTTCCACCGAAATCAGGAGAAAGTCAAACTCCTGCATTTCTGCTGAGCCCGGGACCAGATCTTCCCTCTTTGAATAGCTACAAAAGTAAAAGTATTGGCAATGATGCTGCAAAACCAGTGTCATTCCTATACACAAAGTGTGCACTGTGATTGAGGCAGTGATGTTTTGATAAACTTTGTCACGAAACAAGATTTTTTAGACTAAATTATACAAAAGATCAACCCATTTGTGTTCTAAACTAGCTCTACAGTTTAAGACATGACTTAGCTAGTATTGTGTTTGTAACCACTAACCACCACTATACAGTAAAAGAGCTTACTTCCAAGACTGTCTTTCCTCCCCAAACCTGGACACACCTGTCATGGCAGCCTCGACACCAACATGTACACTCACCCTCCCACCTGATCAATACACAAAAGTCACGTGATCATCACGTGACAGTCAGGTGACCCACCCACCAAGCTTCATCTCGGTGTCTCTGTCCACCAGTCCATGCAGCAGGGACATGGCGTGGCCTCCAGGGTAGTTGTGACGCGAGACAGACATGAAGCAGAGAGCCAGACCAAAGCTGACGAGCAGGCTACAAACAGCTCCGAGTGGTACAAAGACTGGTAGTTTGCGACGATTCTTCCATCTGAGAGTTAGAGCGGTATTTTGTCAGCAAGTATATACAGTGTAGCTAGATGTTTTCTTACATATTAGAGTAGGCAAGAGCGGCGACCATGTTGAAGAGAGGGATGGTGTAGATGATAAATCTCATCTCCTTGTGAGGCAGCAGCGAGTAGAGGAACACGTAGAGCAGGGCGCAGAAGAGGGGCAGGCGAGATCGGGGCTCCGTCACGACCGCCACGGGGATGGAGAGGAGGGGGAGGAGGAGGGAGCGAGGGAGTGCCGAGGCAAAGTACCACCAGATTGGTTTGGTCTGGAGAGAGGACAGGTAGAAGTACTCCATTACTCGAGACCCATTTTAGAACATTATAGGACCCCACAGTTTCAGCATATCTAGCTTGCCAGTTAACACACGTTTTTGAAACTGAATGCCCATTGCAAATGTGTTTATTTGTGTCTTGTGCTTACCCCCCAGAGATGGCTCTTGTCAGAACAGTGTTGAACCAGAGGACCTCTCCCTCTGGCCACACCCACCTCCCCCAGAACACACTGTCCACACCCACTGTCAGTCCTGCAACAACACACATATTTACTAATCTGAAAACTAAACTGTTTTGAAAATTGGTGGATTTAGGATCTATTTGAACCTGTATACCTATGGTGTGCCACAGCAGACAGGTAATTATCCTCACTTCCTACCAATTTCTATCTCTCCTCACAAACACGACCAACCAACCCAGCCAGAGAAGTCCAGCTGGAACCGAGTGTTTGAAAAGAGTCACCACTCCGCATCTCCCTCTAACGACCTCCACCATCATCATGATCCCCAGTAGACCAGCCAGCTCTGCTCGGAACAGAACAATGGCGGCTGCCGAGGACCAGATAAAGGGGGCGTGTCGACCGAGGAGCCAGGAACGGAAGGCAAAGAGGGCCGGGACGAGGGCGAAGGTGTTGGGGAGAGGTCGGCTGACGTAGAAGAGAAAGTGGAACTGAGAGCAAGTGATGAGGACAAGAAGAGAGGCCGTGGTCTTCCCGAGGGTCGTCTGGACCGCCCGACGAAAAGAGATGAATGCTAGACACACCAGCAGCCCCAAAACACCTCTCACTGCAGGCAGGAAATCATGAAATCATTTCAAAGTACAGTCATTTTCGCTCCCTCTTGTCGTAAGGTCTCACCAATCCATTGTGAGAGAGGTTTTGCTGCTCCAAGGCTGCTTGCAAAGCTGACAAGCGGTTTGGATATGAAGGACACGACCAGAGGGCCGACAAACGTCCTCGGAACGACGCCGGGAAACTCGAAGTGGTCATACTAGCACGGAGTAAAAAACGAAGTCCGTAAAATTCCAAATATTGCACACCCATGATGGTTTCCCAACCTTGCTGAGGTTTCCCACGTGGTAGAGGAGGTCGTGCGCGGCCTGAAAGTTGAAGCTCTCCTCGACTTTCGTGTAGGGACAGAGCGCCAGGTACAGGAGACACAGCGAGACCAGCAGGAGGTCGACAATGGATCCAGATTCCATTGAGAGCGCGCCCAGTCAGCTGGCGTAGCTGCGCACTAATTGGAACGCATGTCCCTTCGAGGAAAGGTAAGTCTTGTCCACTGTGCCTGGTTCTACAGGAGACCTAAGCGTGTGTATGCACGTTTGCAGGTTCTCGGATCTTACAGACTGCTCCTCAGAGCCTGCCAAAACCTCTGCCGGGATGACCTCGTCGCACTGAACCGTCAGTAGTGTAGCTAGGGATAGTGCTAGCTGTGTAAGGATACATTCCGTAGGTGCTAGGGCAGCGATCAAGGAGGAATACAATAAGCACGGTACTGTTGAAAACGAGCAAGAAATTGAAGAGGTAAAAGCAATCACCTACTGTATTCTCCATTCCAAACCAACCCGCAAACACTTTTCGCCCTGGTTGAAACTAATATGTTGGTGGGTATCACATCGGTTTTCTGTGATGAGAATACACTGTATTGTTGTGTTTCAGTGGGTAGGCAGAGCTGTGGATGCAGAGAAGTATGTTGAGACATCATGTGGTACAGGCCGTTCCTGTCAATGACAATTTATACAGTGAGCTGATAGAGATGCATGCATTGTGGCTGTTTGTTTCGTCGGGAAAATTTCATTCTCAGAGTCACGTTGTGCATCTGGATGCATGTATATACACACACTAGAACTAACTGTGCATTGGAGTGGATTTGATGAACGAGATGCAACATACAGTGGAGGGTCAAGGATGATCTGTCTCTTTGCAGGACTGAGGATTACAGAGGAGACGGTACTGTCAGACAACCCAATTCCACCTGCCAACCCACCACCTTAGCCCCCTACACACACTCTCTCCTCACAACTCGCACCGCAACAACCATCTTACTTGACAGTTTCCTCCGTCTCAACACATTCTGTGTGTAACGACTTAAAAAAACACTTTCTCCAAAAACAGTGGCTGCCACATAATATCCAACAGTGAAAATGAATCATTTGCGCTGGAAAAATATCTTCATGGTGTTCAGAAACTGCATATAAAACTTCTAGGACAATAATACATGAGCATTTACACCTAAACACGAACAGTGAACGGTTGGTATAAATAAAGGTGTGTACAATAATAAATGCAAATTAAGGGGAAGAAATAATTATGACATGATTAGATGGGGTCTTGTAGCTGAGTGGCTGAATGGGGGTGGTAAGGGATGATGGTGGAGGGAAGGCAGGATGTTCTACTTCATGACCTATTGACTTCTGTGTGGGGATTTCCCTGCATAAACGAGGACAAATTAAATAGTTGAAGCAATGTGTGAGTATATATACACCACTTACTGTGGTAATGATAGAGTCAACGAAAAAGTCGACAATCATGCTGATCCATTTCGCCTGGTTTGACTCCACAGGGTAGTTCTTGTCTGTGAATGCCTGGGGAAAGACAAATGATATACACAATACATGGGGCTTAATATGTACACGGGCTTTGGTGCCGTAAAAACATCTCACATTGCATGCGCGCAGGTAAAACTACTACTGACACATGTAAGTAATACAGGTCTGTGTAAGTGAAACGTAGTGGCGTTCTCTTCTTTACTGTGCAGCTCATCATTTGTCTATGTATAATTATACTATAACACTTTTCTCGACATGCAACATGCACGTATAATACAACTGTCTTGACATGCAACTAGCTAGAATACAACTGTCTCGACAGCAACTAGCTAGAATACAACTGTTTCTCGACATGCAACTATGCTAGATATACATACACTGTCTCGACATGCAACTAGCTAGAATACGACACTAGAATCAACTGTCTCAACATACAACTAGCTAGAATACAATACTGTCTCAACATGCAACTAGCTAGAATACAACTGTCTCGACATGCAACTAGCTAGAATACAACTGTCTCAACATGCAACTAGCTAGAATACAACTTCTCAACATGCAACTAGCTAGAATACAACTTTCTCAACATGCAACTAGCTATAATACAACTTTCTCGACGTGAAACTAGCTAGAATACAACTGTCTCAACATGCAACTAGCTAGAATACAACTTTCTCAACATGCAACTAGCTAGAATACAACTTTCTCAACATGCAACTAGCTATAATACAACTTTCTCGACGTGAAACTAGCTATAATACACTTTCTCGACGTGAAACTAGCTAGAATACAACTTTCTCAACGTGAAACTAGCTAGAATACAACTTTCTCAACATGCAACTAGCTATAATACAACTTTCTCGACGTGCAACTAGCTAGAATACAACTTTCTCGACGTGAAACTAGCTAGAATACAACTTTCTCGACGTGAAAACTAGCTAGAATACAACTGTCTCGACGTGAAACTAGAATGAGTTCAACTCACCAAAACAAAGGTCTTGCGTGAGTAGGCCCAGTTGCGGAGCACCTGGTAATCCCAGTGGTCCACCACCTCCTTCGTCTTGGGATCCACCCTCATGATCCCGTGAGGCCCCACCCCCAGGATGATCGGCTTCAACTTTGTACTCTGCAGCACCTTCTTCCTTGGCTCCTGTCATGTGACGATCATGTGGTTCAGCACATTGTTACCATTATGTATCATGTGATCTACTGTAGTTGAGCTCTGATAGAATATTTCATGGTTGGGGTACTTAATGTTAGATACATGCATGAATTTTGTGTTTAATGGCATACACATACTGACGATGTGAAAGGTTAAGATCTAGAAACAGTGGGGAAAGGGTTAATTGACAAATAAACAGTGGACAAAGGGTTAATTAATAAAGAATCAGGACACCACACATGTGTGTCTTAAACACTCACCCGGACCGGGAAGAACACGGTATTATAGGTCAGAAGGCCCATCATCATGCTGACGTATGCCCTGTGGACCTCCTTATGTGTCTTCATTGACTTGAGTCTCTCCTGCTCCTTGTACATCTTCTGCTCCAGACCTCGGACCGCACTGAACTCGGTCGGGAGAAACTCATTGGGTCTGTGAGTAAAATACATTCATGGAGAGAAAAGGAGGGAGGGAAAGAGAGGGTTATATAATGGGTCTGTAAGGTATATACATTCATAGAACGAAATCTAGGGCCCAGTGCAAGAATGTAATTAAGTTTCTATTTTAGTAACAATTTCTAAATTTAGCCTTTATACATATTATACTGCCACACATCCGCTAACTACTGCAGTACTTAGTGCTACATTATAGGTATATATATAGTAGTGTATAAATACCTGCAGAATCCTACGACGGAGTGTACTGCAGTTCTGTCGAGGAAGTAGGCCTGGTACTGAATGGCTGCCAGTTTCACTGCCTGCTCCGTGGTACAAGGAATATTGCCCTGGACTATGCTGATCCAGTGCTGTGAGAGGGGGTTGAGGAAGGTGGGCGGGAGGAGAAGAATGAGAGTTTATGTACAATGCCACTCACGTCCAAAAAAGGGCATTTACTATTGAATTTCCAAATGCAACCACTGCTACATGTGTATACATAATTAGTATCTGATACTGAGCTCATCAGCAAACACACCAACACAGCACATAATGGCTTGTGTTCCTATACAACATCATCATAACATCATCATAACTTCGCTGGCTATGGATTAGCATTCTAGGCTTGTTGTCACACACTCAATTATTCTTGATGTCATTTCCAGCGTGGCCTTATACAAGACTGCTGCTTTGCACACACTTGCCCTGCTTCATGCTTGCGCCTCGGCACTTACGAAACAACATTCTTAGCCATAAACAATAGAAGAGTATATACCTTGTGGAAGTCTTCAGCCTCATCTCCAGGAGGGAGACTGGCAGGGTAAGTAGTACCCGCCTCCAGAACCACATCGTCACACCTGCGGATGTAGTACATAGGTGTTTGGATCACATTGTCAGCATGATATTGAGCATGATATTGAGCATGATATAGAGCATGATATTGGGAGCGTTATGTTTTGCAAAGAGCCTTAGGTGGTACATTACAACGGGGTCATAATAGGTCGCAGTGATCAACTCACAAAAGTAATAACTCTAGTTTTAATGTGTAATATGTAGGTCATCGCGAGCCACTTACAAAAGTCTAGTCTAAACTCTAGTTTTAATGTGTAATGTGTAGGTCATCTTACATGAGAGCCAGGACCCGGGAAGTGGTGATTCCCTGCATGTGAAACGAGAGGGACGGTTTCAGGAGTGTCGGCTCTGACCCGAGGTCAGGCAACCACTGGTGGTCCATGATGTGTGTGAGCGAGTTGGACCGCCCGATCCCGCCCGGGGCGGAGCCTTCCCCCACCTCCCCCTCCTTCAGGGATGTGAGACACGCCCCCTCCACGTACAGCTGGTAGTGATCCACATTGTCTGGGTAAAAGCAAGCAATAGACGAGGTGGACATATTACATGCATGCTCCGTATATAGCATTGGATCAGAACCACAGCATTATTGCTCCCTTTCATCAACTTTAGCATACAATTATAGCTTACGCTACTATTGTAGACGGATTTGAACTTGTTGCAAAGGACACATTAAACTAATGATCAAACCGTTGCAATAGAACCAATAAGCACCGATTGACAGCCAGTATAATAAGATCTCACTCAGCTGTATATATTCACATGTAGTATATATGATGCATCTGATGATGGTATAATAGCAGGGGCAACTCACCAATTCCCAGCAGGTCACACAGCTTCTCTCTCAGCTCTGCCACTGGGCGGTTGATGTTACACTGCAGTACACACGTCAACGTAAAATGTACATACATACATACTGACAGACACGGCACGAAGAGGGAATTTCGGCAACAGAACAAAAGCAGCAAGTTCATTCCACACTTTAACCAGTCTACATCACGTTCACATACACACACTTTGCAAGAGTGCATTATAGAACCAATTGCACTGTGCAAAGCGGGCGACATTGTTCGGTATTAATGAAAATCAGACAACTAGAGGGTAGACTCGCTTTCCTTGTCGCTCACTCTTCACTCGCCAAATATCAAGGGAAAGGTCATGCGAACCATTGCAGGTCCAGAACTACGAGAGTGCAGAGTGTGGGCGGAGTGTTGCGTACCTCTTCAGAGTGCATCCGGCCATTTGGCATCTTGACGTAGAACAGGCGAAACTCTCTCATCACGAACGAAAAGTCCTGTATGCATGTAGTACATACGTACACACATGTTATTGTACAGTACATGTATGTACGGATTACGTAAGTTTGTACATGTACAAAAGTTGTTGTTTTTGTACAAGTTACATAATCTCTTGTACATAATATGTCTACATGTACATGCTATACATGATACACACAATAAGAGACAACATGGCACCACGATGGTGTGGTTTTGTGAAAACTTACAAAGACTGTATACATAGGCGTAGGGGTGGCCATTAAGTAGAATATACAACAGCGTTTGTTGAAAGTGAGAGCCAATATCGACACAACAGACACCGGCTCTGTATGTACATATCGCCCCCCTCAAACACCACAGCAAAGCAAGCCGTCTCATTGCCACGGAAGCAGAAGACCTAAACAGTCAACTAGTTGAGTATAGGTACAGTATGTATACCCAGCCGCAATTTAAAAACTCTGCATATTACACATCTCCCTGCGAATGTTCCTGACACCCACCTTCATCATGTCGGCAGCTCGGAGAGGCTTCTGTTTCCTGGTGACTGCCTCCGTGTCGTCCAGGCAGCTGACGGTCTGACTCCGTCTCTGCAGCTCCCTCTTCCCCAGCCGCGGGCTCACAGACGCCGACCTCTCCTGTGGGGCCTCAAGCGTCTGCAGCCGTCGCACCGCCGGGTTTGTCAGCCCCGCCAGGCTCGATTTCCCTCCTCCAGTAACACCCCCACCTCCGATTGTCGGTCCCATGGTGGCCGACCCGCTCCCTACACCACCACCGCCACCCGCAGCGGCGGCATTCTGTTTCATCTTCCTCACGACCGGAGGAGGTTGGATGAGACCGGCGATGCTCGTTGTCATGGTCTCTGTGGCCCTCGGAGTCAGCGCGACTTCCTCGTACATGTGCTGGCGTCGCGGGGCCTTAGGAAGCTCTGACGCCTTGTGCTCCGGGATTATCATGGGGACTGTGTCTCCCTCCACTCCGTTTTCCTCGTCTGCCTCCGGGAACGTGTGAGTGATAACGGGGACGCTCGCGTTTGTCACGCTGCCGTGCCTCGGGCTCGTTTCCGACTCCTCGAATATGGTGCTCGGGAGTTTCTTCATCTTTTTCGCGTCACTGTCGGGGACGCTCGCCGAGTACAGCTTTATTCCTTGATCCTGCGACGACATGCTCTCGGAGATTTTCATTCCCTTGATGAGGTCGTAGAGAGGGTTTAACTCCTGCGACCAGCGAAGGCGTGCGATGGCCTGCGGCGTTCCAAGGAGGTCTTCGAACGGATCGAAGTCGGTCCGCTGCGGGCTCTTTTTCTGTCGGCGCACCACTCCACTATGGTCCAGGGACGTGCTGATAGAAAACAATAGGGGAGTCTGATATGATATAAGTGAATGTATATACAGCATGGCTAGCTATAAAGGAAGAAGGAAAGAGGGGAGCCTGATAAACTGGCTGTATGTGAAAACTACGAGGTAGAAAGGCAAAGACACAACAAACAAATCAACTACACCCAGGACAGCTCTAAAAAAGAAGAGCTGCCCTGGGTGGGGATATACATACGTACATACTATAATAGCTTCTCAACAACAAACGCAAATTTCGGGAATCGCAAAAGTATTGGCTTTAGTGCAAGCAAAAAGTCGCTCTGCAAGGTTGCGAAGTTAGTTATATAGACACAACTGCCAGTTTGCTAGTAAAACACAACATCATGCACAATGCAATGTACATTACCCGAGTGTACGAAGCAGCCTTTTGCAAGGAAGAAAAACTCTGAGAATAGACCGGCTCCGAAGACTACATGTACTGCTAGGGGATCTTGGGTAAATTTGATTGTGTGGCTAATGAATGTAAATATGTAGGTCCATGTGCACACATGGGTAGACACAGCTAGGGTGTATTTGGAGTCCGTGGTTATCTGCGTGAAAAGACGTCCACCAAGACAGATGCTGCTGGAGGCGAGTGGCCCCGTGTCAAAAGGAGCTGGCAGCTGTAGTGCTGTCTCGGTCTGCCAACACCGGCCACACTTATATATATCCGAGTGCAAATATATGTCGTCTATAACAAAAGAGTCTGTTCCTTTTTGGCTCTCCAGCTATGCATACTGTGATAGTACACATAAGTAGTGGCTAGGGAGGGAGGAGAGAAATTCTCAGGCAGGATAGTATCATGGGCCCAAACTTTTATACTTTCACATAATTAGATTGCTGCACCTAACTCTCTCTCCTTCTCTTCCCTACTCCCTATTCTGCCTTAGTACCCACATGAGGTGCATGTACACGTCTAAATACACTACAAAAACCAGCAACACACGATGCAAAGTTGCAGAACGACCAAGAACCACGCTGCGTTTGTCACACATCTCGCGATGTATTGTGAACCAGGCTCTAGTCTATATTATACATACGTACCCAGTGTCTTCTTCGCTTTCCTCCTCTTCTTCCTCTGCAATTGAATTGGGACCGGGGCTGGTGGAGCTCCGGGTGGCCCCTCCCTTTCCTCCGCCCTCACTCCGCCCACTAATCATGACAGGCTGGGAAACGTTCCGCCTCATTGCACTACTATCAATGGGGGCAAAAAGACTCCACATGTTCTCCTCCTCTTGAGGGGAAGCTGCGGGGAGACGGTCGTAGAGCGGGGAGAGGGGAGGGGTGGAGAGGGGGAGGTGGAAGTCGTCCATGCTGTTTGAAGTGTCCTCTCTCTTCAGCGAGTGAATCTGGATCCCGATTCCCAGTTCCACCCGGTCTGAACTCATTCCGGAATCAGAACGAGACAGGGTGTCGTACGGAGGCGAGACTAAGCGGGGAAAGTTGTCGTCTGGAGTGGGCGGAGCCTGGTACCATTGTCCACCCTCGGTTGCCACACCCTCTCGGGTGGTGGGCATTGATTGGAGATCCTTGTCAGGGGAAATCCCCATGGGATTGGATGACATCGAGTTGCTGCGTTTCCCGCCCAACACACGAGTAGGGAGACTGCTCTCCTGTTTCCCAGACGTAACGACAGGGGTTGACCCTCGTCTTGGTGCAGCCGTTTCCCCCGTTCTCTCGACACCCACCGACATCGACGACACCGCCGTTTGTCCCCACGGCATCGTAACAGTCTTAACGAGGTTAATTGGCCGGGCGTTTCCCCTCTGAACCGTAGTCTCGCTCACGGAGCGCTGTCGCAAGAGGAAATAGTCGTTTGGGTCTTCCAGGGAACCTGCAGACCCTTTCCGTAGAACTGGTGGTGGTGGTGGGATAAGGCCAGACTCTGGAGGTTGAGACGAGAGGGTCGTCTCTGAATTCTGCTGTAGTTTCAGAGAAAGGTTCTGCGGAGGAGAGGGCGGAGGAAGTGGAGGAGGAGGAGAGGGGGGTTGATTTGCAGTGGTCTGAGCGGGCGGCTGCGTTGCTTGGTTCTCTGTCGATTCTCCCCTCGTGCTCCGCGGCCCCGGCGGAATTCCGTTAGCCTTGCCCCTGTCATTAGTGAGGGGTGCAATTGGTTCCGGACTGAGTTTCTTGCAGTATGCGTCCCGGAGACGACTGTCGACATCGACGTTGTGAGCAATCTTGCTGGTTGGGTCGGTGGTCTTTTTCGACCGACGGTTCATCGTGTAGAATCTGACCTGCTCACTGGCAGACGGCTGCGAGGAATCTGTTCATGTATGAGAGATAGGAGAAGGAAGAAGAAAAGAGGGGGAGAAGAGAGAGAGAGCGAGGGGGAGAGAGAGGGAGAGAGAGAGAGAGGGGGAAGAGAAGAAAGAGATGGAAAAGGAGAAAGGAAGAGTGAAAATAATCACAGAGGGAGAAAGGGAGGGATGAAAAATGAGGGTGTGTAACAAAACGACGACACTCGCAGCCTATTACACAGTGAAAAATGAACGGAACTGATTAATACGTACTTTATTATACCAAGGTTTCAATAACTGATTTATGACTGTACATCTCGGAGACGAAGCGAGAGTGATGAGACTATGTATGTATATTCTCACCTCCAAACTTCCTGCGAAGTGTGCGGACTCCACTCTCGGGGATCCTGGAGTTCGGAGGATTGTCTCTCGCTCTCTTCTGCAGGACAAACCAAACACACATCACACCACATTTCACACACATCACATCACACACCACACTTCCCTCATGCCAGACATAACATCTGCAGTACCAGGGTTTTAACCAGGGAACAATGAAGGGGGGTTGGTTGACTGACCACATTCACTTCCAAAAGACTATACTATGCATCTATTACACACATTTGTCTCAGTATATACACTTCTGTAAAGCAGGGAGAGACTCTGCATCATTGTATGGCAAGTGAACATTTGTTACAAGAAGCACATGATGTCAATTTCTACGCACTAGGAAGACCATGAGTCAAAAAAATGTCAACAACTCCGCGAGCCAACCTAATTGCAACAATGAGTTATTTTCCTCTATGGTAAAGTTGGAACTGCTATATACAGACACACGTGTTCTACCGACTTACTCTCAGAAACATGTCCAGCTGTCCCCGAGTAAGACCAACCAACACTCACTACATACACACCCGAATTTGCAGACACACGAAATAACAGTATAATTATACAGCAGACGATGGGAAAATGTCACTCGGGTGCCTTGCACAGCCAGGCACAGATGATTGCATTGGTAGAGTAAGTGGCTCTATAGCAGTGTGGTGACAATGGCCACTACCAGGAGAGCTCTGAGACACAGACAAACAAACAGACATCCACACAGCAGCACCAATGGCTGGCAATAGAATTTCAACACTTCACTAGAGCACCACAACAACTATACTATAGTAGAGCTGGGGTTCCAAACTGTGTCCAAACTTTGTCAGAACTGTTCATGAAGTGAACTTCACACAGCTATAGTTCAACACTTCATCTCCAAAAACTAACTCTTGGACGGTTTCGAAGGTACAGCTATTGGCTCAGCACACGTCTACGGTGCTATATATAATCCGGTGTTGTCCCAGGTTGGCCGGTCCCACTGGCTCAGCTCAACACAAACTCACGCCAGGAGAGGGCCAGAACTGAGGCCTGGCAAGCAGTCCAGGGGCTAATATATCACTGAGAATGACTCGTGAATGCCTGCCAAATTGGCCACAATGGTCAACATGTCTTTCAACTATACCACCATATGTACCAACAATGCTAACCCACGCACCCACACACACCATACATACAGTATTGTATGTGCATAATTATGCTTTTATAGCGAAAAAAGAGTTGGCTTGCTGGTCGGATGAAAGCCCAGCTGCCTTTGGCTACTGAACACTCCCCCAGGCACAAGTCTACAACACTAGATAATAGGTAAGCTGCCACTACCAGACAATGTACACAGTATTACATTTCATGTAGAGATACTCAGAGATGTAACAAGATTAACTATCCTAGTATTGAGCTCCAGTCCCCAACCACAACTACATGATTTACAAACTTTGATCAAAGGGTAATTACAGCCTCTGCATGATTGTATGGACACACACACACACATGCTTTACAGTTATTGCTGTAAAACGTGTCAGACTTGTTGCACGAGCATGTCGGACTGTACATGAAAACACATGTAAACATGTCCAATTAATGCACAGCAGTACAAGTGGTCGAGAAAGACGGCTCACGTCTCTACAATAGATGCTGTGTCTCACCAAGGCCTGCTCGGGATGTTTCTGAAAGTCGTCGATATAGGAGCAGATTGCTTCCCCATCGTCAGTTCGTACAGAGTAGTTCCTATTGGACCCGTGGAATTGCTGAGTGGAGAGAAAAGACACGAGGTGGGCATTAATTGGAGTCAATCAACAATTCTCTTGGCATCACATGGTATTTTCTACATGTCAGATACAAATGACTACAAGTGGTAGACACAGCAGGTCCTTATCTACACAGCTAGAGAAGCTATGATAACAGAGAAGGCTTACAAAACAGCCCAGCCCTAGGCATTGTGTGTGGAGGCAGATAAACAGCAGTGTTGGGTCTGGTGGCAGCACAATGACAGTAGGACAGACTGTGCAGTCACCCATGGCCATTTACTGCCTCACAACCACCTGCCATACTATTGTAATGCCACATGGAGCCTTGGGTACCATTACCTGCAAGCCCCCTCTGCTGAGTTCAAATGCAATAGCGTAAAGATGGCCCTGGGTACAAAGCTACTAGAGAGGGGGGAGGGGCGACAAGGCTAGCTATAAACACCATACAACAGTACCAGGGTTTTAGCCAGGGAGCAATTAAAGCTAAAACACGGAGTACAGCTCACCAGAGTAAAGGAGTAGCCAGAAAAACTCCAGTCTTTTAAGTCGGAGAAAGTCCACTGGTCCAATATCTGGGAGAAACACACCAGACACAGTATACACTAAGCTGCCCTACTCTGCAAAGCTTGCACACACCAACAACTGGATGACTGCTACTCTGTACACAGACTACATATACACCAGGAACCGACTGGAAATGAGAAACTGGTCTGACAAGCTATATATTACATGTCTACCCACCAACCACAGACAATACGATGCATATCACGCAACTGAAATTGAAACCGTCACTACGGCCAACACACTACTATGGAGCTGATGTTTTGAGCAGTGCATAAGCTAGTCCATAGAATGCACCTTCTAATGCATGCATTCGGTATGATATACAATGTTAACTATTTTGAATACTGGTCAACCATCCACAAACGGGTCGTCCATTTGCCCGACCTTGTTCTCCATTCCGTCCACCTTGAAGACGCCGTCCCGTCCGATTCCGATTCTGACAAGAACCTGTTCCGTACCGGGCTTACGTATGAAGCTCTGTCTCATTCCCATTCCAGTCCTCAGTTCCTGCAAGAGAATAACAAAATGAACAACTCACATTCCGCAAAGTGATGATGAATCCACTATATGTACGACTACCGTCAATAGAATACTGTATAGCGGAAAAGTTTGCCAGGAAGTTTAAACGTCACCAGAAACCAAATATTTGCAGATTGCTGTCCAACTAAAAAATTCTCCTTCCCACAAAATATCACCGAGAAAGCTTTGAAAACTGATCATACTTTGCACGAAAGGTTTTCACTCAGTATATTATATTACAGAAGGTGGGGGTGGAGGAGGAGGAAGCGGGGGAGGATGTGATGATGCAATTTCCACATTCTTAACATTCTTCCCCACTGACATCAAAAGACACAATGCATGGAACACTTGCAAGGGAATCACAACATGTACTATGGAATACCTTTGCGTGCATAAAAACATGTTTACATTGCTCATTATCTTGTAAATGGGACTATGTGTTGACTACATGTTCTATACATTACCGAAGGCTTACAATATTAACAACAGCTGTCGAGTCTTATGTCACATCACCAGCGAGTGCATGCTACAAAAACCACACCGTGATTCACGAGGCAACATTCTAGCTGCAGGGTAGTGAGCCCTTACAAGCAAAAAAACCTTGATGAATCACAAACTTTGAAAAATATACACTACCATATGTACAATCACAAACTTCGAAAAACATACACTACCATATGTACAATGCTAAATAGACACATGAGAAAGCTTGGAACAGTTTAGCGAGGTTTATACCTTGCCAAGGAAGAAGATGACATCGGGAAGAAAGTCCTGGTCCTCTGGAGCTGGGGATCCCTCGGTGGAGAGGAGAGGCTCTGTGTCCGCCATGACTGATGGAGGGGAGAGGGAGGAGATGGATGGAGGGAGGGAGAGGGAGGGAGGGAGAGGAGGGAGAAAGAAGAGAGAGAAAAGGGAGAGGGGGATAAAGGAGAGAGGGAGAGCAAAAGAGAGGAAAGGGCAATAAAAGATTGCATATACCTAACACTACTAACAAGAGAGAAAAGGGAGAAGAAAGTGAAAAAAGAGAAGGAGGGAGAGAGTGACGAAAATGAAACACAATGATAGGATGGAGGGGGGTGGTGAGAAAACACCTTGATAAACGAAATACTACTAACAGAGAGAAGTCAGCGGCTATCCCCAGTGTAGCAGACAAGATCGGTTGGTTTGTGACTCAATCTCATTTCTAACACAATCACCCCACTCTACGTCACAACCAAAATAGGCCACACCAATAATGTGTCCAGTAGGCATTCATGAGCACCTTGTGGAGGTTGCGTATTATTACATCACAGGCATCTTATGTACGGTACATGGTTACCATGACTAGCTGGCACGGACGTGGAGACAGATTGGGTGTGGGCGATATATTGGACATATCTATTAGTCGTGGAAACGATCCGTTTCGGATATACTACAGCGCTACCTTCATACAGTGACTTGGCACTCGGACAGGTAGTGGAAGTATGGGTCCTATGGAGGCTGGCATGGGGAAGGGTAAAACTGTCAGAAAGACAAAATTGTAGTTGTGTGTACATATGTACATACACAACATATGGCTCTCTTGGGTGGGAACTGATAGCATTGCTGGCCAGATGGATGGGCCAGAAAAGAAATTAGAGGTGTCGGGCTTTGAAATGTTCATAATTGGCAATGAGAGATAGAGAGAGTGCAGCATTAGATTAAGATGAGAAGAAGGGGGAGGGGGAGGTAGAAATGACAGAAAAGGAGAGAGAGAGGAACAAGATACGAAGTGAGGGAGTGAGGGAGGGAGGGAGAGAAACTGTTGAAAGAGGGTAGAAAGAGAAACAAACAGGAGAGGGGGGGCACCACATAAAACAGAAAAAGCCAACAGTTAGGTGTGGGAGAGAGGGAGGAAGAGTGGGAGGCAAACCCACACTCTAGAGGAAGTATAGATCACCATAGATACAAACATAGAGCAGAGTATAGTCAGCTAGTCATGGCCATAATTAGCTGTACATACAGAGCTGGTATTTACTGGGGGATTTCTGGCCCGGGAGCTTACAGGAGCTTTCCCTAGCTAAGTGGTCAAATCACAACCCTGCCCAAAGCACTACAGAATTGGATACGTTGTTAGCAGCTAGCTATATAATTATACATAACGTACGAGCTCCATTAGCTACAGCTAGCTAGCAAGATCTGTACGCAATACACAGAACGAAAACAAACGACAGTCGAGAACGTAACACTATACAGTTCGCCCATTCGTTTTCATGTGTATGTGTGTGTAAATCGTCTCGACCGCGCCGTATCAGCGTCGTGTTCGTCAGCTAGTAAACAGTCCGGGATGTCACGTCACACTACACGCAGGCTTCAAATGCTCTTCCGCTCACCTTTAGCGTACCTCTCACGACGCCTTCCTTCCCTCTGCAGCTTATCTGACCTCTGTTTTCTCTCTCTCAAACCCACTCTCAGCGTCTCTCTTCTCTCCGGCGGAAAATTGTGGCCTGATCTTCTTTTCTCTCCCGTAGAGTTGACGAAAATTCAGCTGATGATTGTACTCCGGACACCGCCGAAGTCCGAGTCCGGAGTTCATCCGCTCGCGCAAAAGTCCTTCCGCTCGCGCGCGACGCGAGACTGAACCCGCGCATGCGTAGAGCAGAATTATATTGTGCCATGAACAGCTAAAATTGTTCGTGTTCCATAACACACTAGTATAGAATGTCTAGAGACGAGGGCCGGGACTAGGTGTCCACTTGTACGTCTGGCTGTACATAAAGCCCAGCTTCGCGGCAAACTCATCGGCCTCCTTTGGTCCTCGACTGAAGGAAAAGAAGAACGGAGAAGATGGAGAGACAGTAGAACCCCCTCTAACACACCCTGAGGCCACCTCTGTAATAATGACACCTCTTGTTTCCCCAAAACAGTTCTTGCATGCAATTTAACTCCTGAAATGCCCCATTGGTGATGCATCTGTAAAGAAATAATTCTCACGTTCCATAGGTGTATTTGATTGGCTCAACATTCTCGCCTTCAATACGATGGAGCAGAGGAGTAAATATACGCCAGGCCTCAGCCAATTCATCACTGTAAAATAAAGATCAAAAGCGTATAATACATTTGGGCAACTGCTGTTACATATCTGTATATAAGTCTTTTGAAACTACATTAGCCTTGCTCTTATAGCTTGACAGTCTAGCATGGGCTTTCCATTAATGTGTTATATGACATGTATATATACTAACAATAGTACTATGATCCTTCCTATACAAGACTGACCTGCGTACAAAGTGGGCCTGAGTTCCACTGAGCGTGTCCAGAATGAGCCGCTCATATGCATCGGGAAGAGTGATGTCCTATTTTACAGAGATCAAGATGTCAATAAACACAGGATATCAAAAATTTAACCCAGCCCGTAGTAAATAGTATCTGACACTCTATCTGTCTTGTGACTTATGAACCCTCATTTTCAAGGGGGATACCCTCATTAACACATAGACGCAAGGGGCTCACCCCATAACGAGCCGTGTACGTAAGGTCCAGCTCGCTTTCCACGGGTTCAAAGGACATCCCCGGCTGTTTCATCATCAGCTTCATGTACATGGCCTCGTTGGGTTGGAGCCTGATAACGAGCTCGTTACGACGGGCACTCTTCTCGCCAAATATGTTGCCGGGCGTGTCCTTGAACTGTATGCGGACTTCAGCCTTTCGCTCATTGAGAGCTGCAGGGGGGAGGGAGGGGAGGGGGAGGGAGGAGATGAGACAAAGGAGGGAGAGAGGGAGAGAGGAAGAAAGAGGAGGAAGAGAAGAGAGAAGAGAAAGAAGGGGAAGGTTATTTGAATTTTGAATTTTGAACAGTGGGCATAAGCATTATGTTCCTTTTCTGCCACCACATAATTGCTTCCATCTAAGTGTGAGCCTTGGAGACATAATTATTATGTACAAAATTAGTGAACTAGGTCACCTTTCCCACACTTGAGTATGAAGGGGACTCCGTCCCACCTCTCGTTGCGAATGTAGAGAGCAGCCAGGGCATAGGTCGGAGTTCGCGACCCCTTGGGCACGGTCTCGTCGTCAAGGTAACCGAGTTTGGCGTCTCCCTGCCCGAGGGGGTTTCCAGCATACTGGCCCAGCACCACGTCCTCCAGCTGAATCGGCCGAATGCTCTTCAACACTTTAACCTGCCACAGAGACGTAATAATAACAGTTTTAATTTAGTATTCTTCATGAGTGAAATAATCTATTTTACAGCTGGCAGAATTGGTCGAAATGCATACAACTCAATGAGAGAGAGAAACGAGAGCTGCAGTTAAAATATAGCTAACGACCCGTCAAAACTTTCACCTACGTTTATGAGTGGAGTTAATATATTGATAACCACAAGAATAAGTGGATGTTTAAAGTGTGTCCTTTAGTAAAAGGTTTTTCGATTGTGTCCCTTATTTGGAGTGTCGGAGGAACTAAAGTCTGTTCACGTTCACCTTGCCGCCGGAAGTGCACTAGTCAAAACTGTCATAATTGAAATATCTCGAATATTTGTGGGCGGTGGATGTACGCTATGGTGAATACGTTCCACGTGTGGTTCCGTGAGTTTTTCTAGTAAAGACGGTTTATTCAAACAACAAACCTCTCATTCTTGCCTTTTACTTGGCCTGGGCTCCCGCAGTAGCGGTGGGGAGACATACAGCTAAGTACGTAAGTGGGCGTTGGACGTGCTCGCAAAGCAGATAAATAGAACCTACGGTCAACTACAACCACGCTGCGCTTTGAAATTTCGAAATCGGTCGCTGTAAAGCTACATCACGGCAGATTTCCTACCGGCAAGGTGAACGCGAATAGACTTTAGTGTATACCTTTTCGTTGCGGATGTCCTCTGAACTGTTGGTGGCTGGTTTCTCCATTGCAGCCAGACACATGACTTGCAGGAGGTGGTTCTGCATTATGTCTCTGATGATCCCAAACTCGTCAAAGTACCCGCCGCGTCCCATCGTACCGAACGGCTCTTTGAACGTCACGACGACGTTGGCGATATTGTTTCTGTTCCATATCGGTTGGAGGACAGTGTTGGCAAACCTTGTTAGGGATGGAGGAAGGGAGGGAGGGAGGAGAGGGAGGGAGGGAGGAGCGAGGCGAGGAGTATGTGTGAGTGCAAAAAGTTGCCACAAACAAATTTAGTGAATTTCGAAGTTCTTTTCACAAATACTCATGCCAGCTGGCCCTGTTTGGAGACCTACCAGTTTGCAAAACTTCTTTTTGGGAAAGGTTGCTTTTAAGCAATTTGTGCGGTGAAATGCATATAGCTATATGCACACCTCATAACCATGAGATTCTGGACCATCTCCTTCCCGAGGTAGTGGTCAATTCGGTAGATCTCTTCCTCCTGAAAGAGGCCGGAGAGATGCTCGCTCAGCTCCGCAGAACTAGCTGAGTCCTTTCCCAAACGGCTTCTCCACTATCACCCGACTCCACCCACTGAGGATACAGTGTTAATCTCATCTCACTATTATTATTATACTACTCTTTGTAAATATACATACATCAATTTCTGCTTATTAAAAGAGATACCCGTGGCGTCCAAAGGGTTAATAAAATTTTGGGGGAACTGACCAAGGGCTCATGCAGCAGAGTTTGATGTTTGACGTGACGGGAGCAAACACGGAGGGCGGGAGGGCCAGGTAAAACAGTCGGTTGGCCTTCTTAAATCCCGTCTCCTGCTTCTTGATCTCCGCACTGAGAGCATCAAACGCTTGCTGCAGTTTAGAGAGCGTGCGTAAAACTGTTAGCAGTGGTGGTAGATTTTTTTCCTGGGGTCCGCAGAATTATTACCGTCATGGAGATTAGAAGGGGCTGCTAACTTGATTTGTTGAACAAGACCGTACAACGATTTACTCGTATTTTACAGTGCTATTCTTGCAAGAAAGTGGCCTTTAAAACACAATAATAATAGTGAGTGGGTGAATCTCATCATACAAAGTCGTCTGCACCAAGTCTGCAAGACTTGTTAATATAAAAATGTTGGTTTGGGGCTGCAAGTACAGTGGAGATAGGGACACTTAGGGAAAACAGCTTTTGTCCCTTGTAGAGAGGTCGGCCCCATCTCGGAGGTTTGTGTTATGTATTAGCTCTACGGTAATTTCAATCCGTTTTTAGCCTTTTGTCCGCTTCTCGGAGGGTCCGTCATGAGAGGTTCCACTGTATGTTAGTCCGGAGATGTGGTAAGTAATTAGGAGGACTAGAGACCTTTTCAGTGTAGGAGCCTCGGACGTAGGTATTTCGTGCCCAGAAATCTTTCAGCTTGTCGGCCTCTTCATCAGTAGCCTAAAGGAGAGGAGGGGGAGGAGAGAGAGAAGAGAATAATACACGATACACTATTTATGACACTGTGCATGTATAGTGAATAATTATATATGAGGAGAGAATATTGAGCCATGTGTACGACAGTTTGTCCATAAAATATGTTTGCCCAAAAAATTGTGTGTCGATAAAAATTATGTGAGCGTATTATAGAAATAATTATACAGCGCAACAATAAATCGTGTATCTAAATGGTACGATGTACCTTTAGGAAAGGTGCACACTTCTCCTTTAGTTTCTCGATGGTGAGGTCTGAGCGAGCGTAGCCAACGATCTTGGTGTTTTTGGGGAAAAGGCCTCCTTTAGCTACCCTCCTGTAGGGGAGAGAGACGGAGGGAGGGAGAGGAGAGAGGAGGGAGGGGGAGAGAGAGGGAGGGAGGAGAGAGAGAGGGAGGAGAGAGAGGGAGGGGGAGAAGAAGGGTGTCTGGTATACAAGGCTGGCAGTGGATCGATTTTTGCAACTGTATATATACCAGAGTGTGGGGTAGATCTTCTTCTTTGCCAAATCTCCCTGTGCGGTATAATAGTAAATAAAGTGAAGTGTAATACTGAATATGCACACCAGTACACCCACAAACCCCTCAGGAAAGAGACGGCGGAAAGTGGATGGAGCCAGATTCGGCAAGCAAGCTATGTACATGATAACTGCATGATGGTAAGGATTGTGCTTTTCATGTGTGATGCGTCTCAACACGACTGCGTGTTCGCCCCAAAAAACGGGGAAGGCATGTATGCCTCTGATCTCAGCCAGGGCTGCTCATAGCTGGTCTGATCCTCGTTCCGCCCCTGCCTGGAGTGCAGCGGACGTAACAGACTCACCGAAGCACCCATGATCACTATGACGGTGGACGGGGCAGGCTCGCTGGAGGACTGCTCCGCCATGACCGGTTTCAGGACGGGTTGTAGAGGCTTGATTGTCTGTTTCGGGCGACTCACTCTATCTCCCATCTGACGTTCACCAACGAACAAGGGTCGTGTGACGTCACAAACTTCCTTTTCCTGGTTTTGCGGAAACAAAAAATTGCAGCTAGCCGAGCTGTTAAGACGATCGACGCAGCTATAGTGGAACACACACCGCTAGCTGGTAGGAACTGATTCGCGTCTAGGGCCACAAGTAACGATAAGTTATAATATGCGGTGATTCATTTCCGTGACAAAAAGGCTTCTCTCGTTGAGCATCATCATAATAAAATTCATTATAGATTATTGCAACGTGTGAACATTGTCCACTGATAGCTTGGTGACACTATTGTTTCACGATACAGAATCAACACACGGCACTGATTAACAAGACACAGAAAGCCATAGTATTCTTAGTCTATTGAACAAGACATTGAAAGCCATTCAATGGCTTTATGTATGTATGTAGATCTGTCTACTGTCAAGACAGACGGATGGGTCCTAGTGAGAACTAACTGCTGCCCAATTATCTCCAACTGTTACGCGGACCTCCAGTGGAACCTGCGACACAAAAAAGCAGGATGACAAAAAACCACTAATGAAAAATTGTACCTTCAATTTGCACGAGGGAATCAAGTCAGGCGATTCAAGCACTTCCTTCACCTTTTCTTCTCAGACAAAAATGAGGGACAGGGAAGAAAATATAGTCAGCCTACAATCATTACTATGCAGTATGTACCTGAGACTAGTGATACATGTTGATTGGGGACCTCCAACAGGAGCTCGTCATGGATTTGAAGCAGAAGTCTGAACGTGGGGAAACGTAACTGCATGAGGACTAGACACCAATCTCTAGCTACCTCGTCTGTGGGCTCTCTCGAGCCAACATCCGCAGCGTTTGAACCATTCCACATTTGCACAAGTCGGCTGCAGAACCTGCATGCATTAAAATGCTTCATTTGACTGGGACAAAAGGGCACTTATAGCTGTGAAAGGGCATGCCTTGTATGGGGAAGTTGATGGCCTGCCTCTCAGAGTAAGATCGCAGGTGAGGGTTGCCAGAGTCAATATGAGGAAACCAGCGTTTCCGACGGCATATTGTCTCCACATAGCCTGCCAAAACACACTTCTATACAATCTGTCGTAAACTGCATGGTGCACCTTTTCTCCTCGCTTCATTGATCATTCTCTGCATGTAACTCTTGACCTGAGAGAATCTACCTGTCAGGTAACATGCATGAATAGTATAAACATGGTCAAACTTCGCAATTTTTCCTGGCTTCAAACTCACTCAGAAAACTGGTCATTAGTTCCTTTGCTGCGTTTGGGCTCACGCCGAGTATTTCAGCCAGCTTGTCCTTACCTGCAGACACCGTACATAGGCCACACATGCACCACGTGAAATCTCAGTGGGATCTAGGGATTGTCTGGTTGACATCATCCCTATCTTGAAAAACAAAGAATTTTAGGTGTCCTGTAGTTGTGTCTTTTCTGTATAAAAATCCCTTGTTTTTTTGGTGCTACGAGACATCTGCTATAATTATATACACCCCATTAAAATGAATTTTCAGAGTTTCATGCATGTCGTGTGCTGATTAATTCCCCTCACCAACTCCATAGACTATTGCATAGACAACTCTCTTTGCTCTCTCCCTGTCTCCACCCGTCACATTCTCTATACTCTTATCCAGCCTGCGATGGAAACAGTTGTGCGCTTGCCAACAATTTCACAGGCAGAGAACTGATTAGGTAATTATAGTGCATGTGTAAGTGTGTTTTGGGGAGAGCAAATGTGTCCTTTTTGGTGAGAACTGACCTCACTTTATCAGCCATTTGCCTTGTTTGCAAGGCATCTGCTTTTCATATCACCCTGCTATAGAACCCCTCTTATGTGGAAGATCGTGCCAGGGTTAGCTACTATTAAAGAGAGGGTGGTGTTCCTTTTTGAGAGGAGTGACCTCACTTTTGCACTGTACTCTGTTCGGGGCAGCCAGAATTAATGTAAAGCTGTGTAGCACCACCCTCGTTTTTAAATTTACCTTCATCCTATTCGTGGTGCTTGGAGCCAGTATCAACATTGTAGAGCACTCTATTTCGTATCTCTCTAGCTATATTATCATCATCCTGTTTTGGACTGTCTGTAATATCTTAATCCTCTTTACTCTCGTATATACTGTAATGGCCAGTTTGATGAACAGCTCACTAAGCTGTCATGGCAACAACACGATCTCGGCGCTCAGCAAACCCAAACACACTCGATATAAACTGAATTTTGCCGAGAGATCTGATATCACTCTCTCCCCATTCCCTTGGCTACCATTGAGCTGCCAGATGGGCAAACACGTCGCAGCTGGAGGTGTGTTGGGGCTGAGTGGTGAGAGCGGAAATGAGAACAGGGTCTCCCGACAGGTGTGCCAGCAGCCGCAGCTCGATGCTCCGGAAATCTGAAAACAACAATCATCGTGTTTGGACTTTCCCTGCAAAACTCGGTAGCACACAACAAACACTTATAATCACAAATTAGGCGTGGAAGTGACGAGTACTATATACAGTGCAGCCAATTAAATTGGTCATGGCTGTTTTCATGCACAGACTTTATGGGAAGTCGTAGCCCTATAGCTTGTGATGTGCTCCAAGTTGCAAGCACCTTACACTGACATATATATACATAGGCCGTGTGCATGATTGAAGTTGTTTTTGCCAACAGTATAATTATAGCTATCACGGTGGACGCCGTTACCTGTGGACACAAACATGTATCCGTCTCGGCTAACAACAGCTCCACGCACTTCAACACTCTGCTTCTCCCCCTCCTTTCCTTCATTCCACGGAGGATTAAGGACACGTTAAACTTATTATATTTTCTCTGCTTACCGACAACATGTGTTTTCACTGTTCCTAAAAGGATTGGCTGCTTTGGGAAGGCCTGGATGTTCTGTAACATCGCAGAATCATTACCAGGCATTAGATGGTGTAATGCAGTTTGAGGAATGTCAAAATGAAGTTATATAATAAGCAGCCTCATGATATCATTGCAGTTTTAATAGCACGAGTTGACCCAAACATAACATTCAACAAAGGTTAAATTACTAGATGACATGTATAGCCTAATAGCATCACTGGATTTTTAATGACGCAAGCTGACATAATTGAAAAATAACAAGATTTACGAGGTTACGTAAATCACAAGCTGGCTTGTATGTATGAAAACCAACTGATGTTCTGTGGGGGTCATGCACGGTACAAGTCTTATTCATTTGACAGTGCGTGACCACCACCACACGGCTAAGTCCAAAGTATTAAGCGATATGTAACGAACTTACTGGGCTGCAGGACACCAGACGCCCTGTTGCTGCTCCAGTGTGCTGCCTGTTTATTAGGAAATGGGATGTCACGCTAAACACACAGTTCATTCACCAATACTGACATTGCAGCTAGATAGTTAATACATGGCTTACCAGCATGGGTGAAGCACTCCCTTCGCATGGAGTCATATGCACGTGGAGATAGATGGAAAGTGGTTTATAGCTATTAATAGATAAAGAGCTTACCTCAGATATGAAGGGAAGGAGGCCTGTAATGTAGGTAGCTTTCATCTTACAAAGCTGCATGTGCATTTACAGATGGCTAAATTGCCCATTAATGGTGAGTACAATTCACTGCTTTCTGATAGTGGCAATTTGACCACAATGTGGTTCCACGAGGTCATATAAAGCCAGGAGCTGGCATAGTGTGGTTGTAGGGTTAAAGCTTTATGCCATTACCCATGCACCCAGAAGACCAGAACGTGTGCTGGGATAGTGTCTTACTGCAGCTTTTGTTCCAATATGCCTTCACATGGTCTGATACCAGCCAATGCAGCAGCTGGCATACCATACCATTGCAGAAAGATTTGACCTGGTTTATTCCATTACTCAACTCGATACGGGGGACGGCGACACAATAGCTTTACACCAGTGCGGTTTGGAAAGAAAGCCAGAAAGTTGTCTATATACCTAGTGTAACCACCACCTCCTAGCATGTCACGCAGGCTCCAAATTTGCAGCGGTGACCCATGCAAAACTTTTACGGCAGTCTCACCAGTGAGCGTCACAAAACAGTCGCGCTACACGTAACAAACTGGATTTACGTGCGTTTGAAAGGTATCATTAGCCACTATACCTGTCTGTACTCGAGAACTAGACGGGGAAGGGGGTGTAGGTCTTGAAGCTGATGCAACTAAAAAAAGGAAGAAATTCTCTTACTCTTACTGTTGTGACGCGTATTGAGACTCTTGTGAGCTGCGTTGGATCTCACCACAGACTCTGACGTGGACTTGTGTTTGAGGATGTTGGTTTTGGAGAGTTTCTTAGCACACTGTTTGTCCAGTTGCAGGTCGTCAAATAGTACCTGTTTCACCAGACATGAGTTACCTTGTAGTACATAATAGTAAGAGTTATTCTGATCTGACCTTCCGCAGTTGCTGAGTGCTGTTGATGGAAAACACTCTCTTTGCAGCCTGTGTTTTAATGCACAAAATGATGCTGTGTAGCTATCTAGCTGGGTGGTGCTTACAAACGAATGTTGCACCACTTCCACTTACTAAATCCATTGCATATTATACCTTGTGAGCAGTGGATTCTACATGAGCTATCCTGAGCTGAAGAGAAGAGATTCTGTTCAATAGTTTGCTAGAAGTTTTAGATGGGTATAATATTATAACCTTCAGGAGTTCATCAAAGTGCAAGAGTTTCTCAGTGTCCACCTGAACACCAGTAGCCTCCATGGCTACAAATTAACAGGGAACATAAATAATTATCTAAAACTAGTATTGAGAGCGCTTGTGGGTGAACACTGTAGCTAACAAGGTTTGGCCAACTTACCGCCTAGAATAGGAACGAGTTTTGTCTCCACTTCTGTAAAGAGATCCCATAGGTTGGTTTCCTACAAAGAAATGCGTGTGATTTTCAAATCCTGTGTTAGCCAGGCCAGTGCTAATTCCAACACCTAATACAGCCTCCAAGGCCAATGCTTAGATTAAAAGAGTGTGATGTCACACAAGGCAACAAGGCACACCGATACAGCCAATCACAGCCCCAGTTTCAGGAAAAGCTCTTGTGGCACACTTAGTAATTGGCAAAAGAATCTGTGATGCATGTGTGTGTGCAGCTATGCATGTGTGTGTGTGTGTGTGTGCGTGTGTTATAGCTCACTACAAGTCGGTGGTAGAGAGCAACCATTAGGGGTCCGAGCAGGGACATGTCTTGGCAAACAAGCGCATCAAAACACACCTAAACACGGAAGGAGTTTCGTATTCTGGGCCTGTTGCGATAACATACACATTAAGAGGCTTAACACTAATTTTGTAACAGTGTGTGCAGCAACTAGCTTCAATTAGTTTGGGTAGCATGCCAAAAAAGAGGCACTTACTCCATGTTGCTAGGCAGCGACACGAGGACGAATGGAGGGGAACGGCTGTGAACAAAAACAATTCCGTTTTTGCTTCCTGGAAAACGCATTAATTACAACGCCCCAAGTTTTCAAACTGATGTAACATTATAAAATCTTCTCCTTGAGGATGTAAGCCTTGGTAACAGGCAGTATAATTATACATCAGAGTGTAGAAGATTCCATAACGTTTCAAAACTTGGGCATTAGAACTCCATGTGCAAAAAAATTTTTTATTGAGCACATTTCATATGAATTTCCCAGTTAATTTTTTGCTTGAACATAGCTGCAACGGAGTTGACGCATAATTATGTGAATACAAAGTGTAAACCTGGTCTTGAGCGTGGCTGGTAGAAGAAGACGGCTGTCGTATGTTGAACCTGGAGAGAGTCTGGTGAAAGTTGTCTGGAGCATCATCAGGGTCGAGGAGCCACGCCCCAACTTTCACGTCCAGCGGCCGCCACTTTAGCCACACCTCTGTGGATTGGTGGTGCAGAGTAACTTACGGCGGGAAACACATTATTAATTTAAAGGTGAAGAACTAGGGGGAAAAAGCACACATATTGTAACAGGCTGCAGAAACACTAAATTTCTGCATTGAAAAGCTGTACCTACAACACAGATACAGTCTCCACTCAGTGAAGCCCCTAAACATTTGGACAGAGCTCTTGCCAGGAGTAAATACGAGGTTTCTCACCTCACAGCAAATCGTTCCTTTAGATCGTGCACCGTGCAAAACAGTTTTTTTTTCAGGGTTCAAGGTGGGAGTCATGACATACTGCGTGTGTAGTCTGGTCCCATCAATGGGACAACATATGGCCAGGATATCAAGCAAGATATTTCAACACCTCTTGCCTCAAGAGATAAACTCAAAAAGAGGGTTAGATAATAAAAGAGGTGAAATTGATTGGTTAATTAAACTTGCCAGGAGAAGAGTGCAGTCTGGTAGTGGTTGATAAGAGTAGTGAGGATCTCCTGGGCATTGTAGCAGATGACTCTGGTATGGAGCAACAGATGCAGCAGCTGTTTTCTAGGTGGGGTAGCAGAAGGACAACCTCATTAGCTACTCCCTTTCTCTTACACAGCATAAACTGACAGTCAAAGATTACACACAGGCCAAAGGAATGTCTCTGTTTTGGGGCTACTATGCCATCCCATACAACGCCACCACACTCGGAACTAAACCCCCCCCACAACTGCCTGAGTCATTATGCAATGCATACTTATTGCTTTGTGTAGGTACGTAATAATAGAGGAGGAAGTGGGGGTTTTTCATACTTGCACCACTCATCCAGTGACTGATTTTTCGGATCGAGGGGGAGAAAAAAGAAATCGAGACTCGAGCTTTCTTCCCCAGCAACAGCCACGCAGACACCATCAATCTGTGTAACAGTTGGCAAACAGAGACACCACGTGTCAGTCAATGCAGGCACGGTTCTAATTCATGGCATCATGTAACCAGCGTAAAATGCTATCGGAACTCATTTAGCCTCGAACGCACCTCGGTAACTTGCTTTGTCGGTTTTGCCTGTAGATGAGAGTATGAACATAAGACTCGATGGGTCAGTGACTCCGGGATGGTAATTTCATCACGCAGCGCCCACCTTTTGTTCTCGGAGCTGACTTGATTGGTCGGCGAAAATCAGAACCATTGCACACTCGGCAGCCGTCCCCAGCTGAGGTTCAGCGGCACTCAGATCACTGCCATCCATACACCTAACATCGCTCCAGATTTGATTGCGGGCACCAGTGGCGTCTGTTGTTTTCAGCTCCCCGTCCAAACGGCGCTGGGGAGCATTTTTCTCTGCGGCCACTCCGCGTACCTTGGACAGCTGAAGAGTCGGATATTTGTATTTTTAACAATTTAAAAAATTTTCTCATCTTCAAAGGACTGGAATCAAAGTTGGCAGTGAGCTAATTTATCTCTGATTGAGTGGTCGATAGCACACCTCTATGTATATACAAAGTTCAGTGGGTGAGGGTTATATAACACAAACCAGAAGTGAGCCGTCTTGTTTAGCCATGAGCCTTGTCTGAACCATTTCAACTCCATTTCCTTGCCGTCCTGTGTATAACGTTAGCGGTAATTTCTTTTACAGAGTTCGCCTGAAAACGCAAAATTGTGTTACTGACCTAGAGTCACACGGTCAACTTAGCAGCTTTGCAACAGTGCCGAAAGCTTTGTGGAACATTAGCGTGACAGGTAATTGTATTGGATGTGGGCACGAGTTTCAGACGGGAATGTATGTATCATTTTACGAACCACTCTCTGTAGGGCCTGCGGAAGATCTCCGGTACCATCTGCCACTTGTGTCTGAAGTCAGAGGTTTATCCAATTCCTTTGCCGCATCAACAGGGCGTGAGTGACTTTGTTGGTGGCTGTAACAGCCAGGTGTGAGAGTCACCCCACCACTAGAGCTCTGCCTTTGTGTCCCCGTCAGACATTCTCCGAAGTAAACATCAGGAACCGTCTGTGGTGCATCAGTCTTCTCACTAGGAAGTGAGGGAAGCGATGAGGGTGGTAGGGATGGTGTCATCGTCCTATTCAACGGAGCTTGTCCCCCAGAGGTGCAGCTGGGACCTCCAACAATAGAGGAGCTCTTATCTAGATAGCCTGCACAGACAAATCAAACCTTATGTCATGTGTGAACACCTAAACCCTAAAAGCCAACACACACACACACACATACATACATGAAGGGACTAGACCATGTGACGCACACGACACTTTGCATTTATGCTTTGAGCAGCAGTTTCCATGGCAAAAATGGGATTGCTCGCCAGAAAATGCCATCATTATGACGCCAAAATGACTGTACGTTGTCGGGTGTTTCATTTTTCTCACACGCCCCTGGATCCTGGGGGCAACGGTGAGCATATTTATTGCTTCCAGCTTTCAATACTTAGTCAACAACTCCGCGGACCATGGAAATTGCGTTAGGAGGCTGTTTGGCAAAGGTTGGCCATTTCCTTTGAAATCCACTTGAAATACACATGCAGGTCCTCAATCATTGTCAGTTGAGGGCTATAAAAACGACGCGCTCGAACCCCTCTGCCACAAAAATCAAACTTGGAGATTCACCAACGAAAAGGAGAGAAATGGAGAAAAAAGCGACAATTGCGACAATTCTTGTTCTGAGCCAGGCGCTTTTTCTACACGCTTTTCCTTTCCTGCCACCGCCTACAGAGGCACCAGCACACAATGCAACAGAGGAGGGATCGGGAGGCTCGGGAGGAGAATCAAACGAAGAGAACGAAGACCGAAGTTCCTCCATTTTGCTCAACGATTACGTCATGAGGTTCTTTCAGCAGCAGAGACATCTAAAGGAGAGAAACTGCTCCACACAGTTTCTAGGTCAGAGTGTCTCGAGGCATTTGTGCAACAGCACCAACGTCAACTTTCGTTCCCCCGAAAGTAAGAAACCACGTCTCTTACTTCTGCATGTTCTTACATATATACAAGCAATTAACAATGTACTGTAAATTTAATTGCAACCCAATCTGTGCAGGGACTGAATACAACGCAGAAACGTATGAGCTGTGCTCAAGTGTATCGGCAGCTGGGAAGACGGTTGGGTTCGACGTCGTCCTCTACATGCGCCCATCTGTAACAACCAACTCCACTGCACAGAGATACTTGATGATCATCACCGAGATTGTACGTGAGAGCGAGGGGGATCCATGGCTGCAGATCCTCGCCCACAAAACCATCCTCGGAGATACGGCAAGAGGATGGAAGGTGTTTCATCTCGTCAAGAGACAAAGCACAAACACCACGTTCTGTTTCAATATAGACGTCCGGGACAGACAGAGGAGGCTCCTCAATCACAGCTCAATCAGCGAGATGTTTGTGACGGACAAGGATCGGCCACACGAACTCCACATGCAGCCGGTCATTGCGCAATACACCCATACACCGCAGCCTTCATTGGGGGTGTCCCCCTTCGTTCCATCTCTTGATCCCTTTCCCTTCTACTTCACTGACAGTACTGCACCACCGCCCACTGAGACTCCCACTGGGTCGCTACGCAAGAGGAGCAACGAGTGTAGAGTCGAGGAAAACCCTGTCAATTTGTCGGAATATTACCCCGATCATCAGGTAGTAGCTCCCAACACGGTCAATATAAGGAGGTGTTCTGGGGGAGCTACTCACAGAGTTGAAACAGGAGAAGTGAAACAACAGTCATTTGATGGTTTGTGCGGTCCGACTCAGTTTGAAGATTTGACTGTTCTCCGTTATTCCACACCACACAACATGCTCTTTACAGACACTATACCCAATGCCGTCGTTCAAAAATGTGGACACGTAGCCCCAACTGGAAAGATGTAATATAGTCATCGAACAGTATATCATTATTGTTCACTCTGTTTCACATGATCTTACTTTGTATATAATGCTGTGCAATAATAATAAAAATGTTAAAGGAGCTACTGCACAAGATGTTGCATGCATAATAAAGTCACAGATATTCCTTTTTTCTCGAACAGTTGGATGTTTCTAAATCTTAGAAACTCAAAGAATACTGGCAAGCTGTGAATACAGTGACACTTTAGTAGCAGATGAATGAGATGAAGGTAAATCCCACTCATGCATGAAAGGGGGAAATTGCCAGGTCTCCTTAAGTTCAATGTTTATATACAAACACACCAGGGTATATACACTCTTCAAAGGGTTCCTGGCACACGTGAGTTTGGTCTAACTTTGATTATCATGAGTGCCGAGGATGGCATGCTACTAAGGCCGGCACATCGCGCACCAGACATGTTATTTAGACTGGGAGACACCTTTTGATACGACAATTAGGGGAAGTGATGCAGCTGCACACACACACATCTCACCGGAAAGCAAGCCACAGAGACCTGCTATAAAAGGAGAGCATCCTCAGAGAGCAGCTCTGAAATTGAAAAAACAAAGATTTCAAAAAAGACTTGGCTAACATGTCTACCAGGACAACCGGGGCGTTTTTAATACTCTTGCTGGGCCTTTTCAGTGCCATCACTGCAAGTCCACTGGGGGACATGACCGAAGAAGATTCCTCGGCCGACGGAGCGATTGGCGAAGATCTCCCCAACAACGAAGAACAGGACCCTCTGTTTCAAAGACCGCGACCCACCTCACCTCCAGTTCTCTTCAACGAATACCTCCTGGAGGCGTACAAGGTGACCCAGCAAGTGAGGGAGACAACCTGCACCAGAGACGTGACGATCCTCAATCAGTCAGTGTCGGAGCACTTTTGCGAGAGCAACAAGACTGTGTACTCGTTCCTGAACGGTATGTACACAGACACCAGTATCAGGGGGCTATGGGCCACAGGTGGGGTGCCGGAATCATAATCAGGCCATCGGAACCAATTACCGTGCTTTTGAAATTTGTCTTTTCTTGCCCGCTTTGCTTTAACCGCATCACTAGGCAGAGCAGTCTCTCCCGGCCGTAGTATGTACACTGAATGACTGTTCCTAGATACTTCATTTTTATCACACTGCTAGGCAAGGCCCTTCTCTATGCCAATAATGCATGCTCTCCAAACACCACAGTTTCTGCGGCCAATACGTCGGAGAGGGTCACGCACCTCACGAATCTCCAGAACTACACCTACCAACTCTGCTCAAACGTGAATGTACGCTCAGGGGACACCGTGTTAGGACACGACTTTATTCTCTACCTCCGACCACCGACCGAACACGTAAAACTAGACGTCTTTTTCCTCCTGACGGTGAACGCCACGCCACCCTGGGAGGAACTGGTGGCAAACCGCTCCATCCCGATCAACGCCAGCGGATGGCAGGTCCTGAATCTCAAGTCAGAAGTAGATCCATTTGTGCAGAGTATTGCTTGCGTGGATATGTACGTCAGAGAAACAGACGCGAATGACCAGAGGACTCTACTTAATCAGACCCAAATAGCAGAGAGATTTGTTTTAAACGACTGCGCTCCAGATGAAACTGCCAACCTGCCATTTGTAGCAACGTACATGTTTGGAGGAATTTCGCTACCAATCTTTGGAAAACGTTCAGTTGGAGCCAGCCATCCCAACCAATGCAGCCGTGATACTAACTGCAGTTTGCAGTATCGCAGGGTGGACCTCAATGATTACTCGCCGCCTGATATAATTTATCCACACCAAGCAGACTTGGGACAATGTGGTGGCATTATTCAACACTTTCCTGCAAACTCCCACCACCAGCAATACTTGGCTATGGACAGGCAAGAGAAGCAAGAAGAAAAACAAGAGTCAGCAGTTGGCGAGGATTCAAGCCAGGAAAGCCTGTACCAGTGTATTCCCAACAATTACAGGGACCTCCTCGTTTTGAGGAGCGTTGCTTTTGAGCTCGTCCTAGAACTTATCCCAGACTTTGTAATCACAGGGTGTACCCTTCAGTCGTGCGGCAGTGAAATCTGACAGAAATATTCATTTATCGGAGCATAATTAACAGTATCACACATGCCACTTTCCATGATAATATTGTATTTTCCATTCAGACGTCCATTTAAAGTCAACGGTCACAGTGTGCATATTATGTTTCCATCAGAGGCTCACGGTTGAAGTATGTTTCTGTAAATCATTCAAAGTGTAATATTTGGCTCCATTATTGTAAATCAATGATAAACCTCCTTGTGCAACCACTCGTACACACTGTCTGTAAAACAGCAAACAAAGTAATGGTTGAGCACCCAGTAAGTACATAGCAGAGGGCCAGTAAACGGCTCCCTGATGTACTTAGACTCTCGGGCTAGACATGGGCCACGTATCAGAAGCAAGCAGCCAGACATCACACTCTAAGTTGGAAACACACAGCAACCACTGAGTAGATCTGCAATTACGGTGTTTATTCCTCCGAAATCGCACAAAAATCTTGTTGTGTTGGCTTGGGACATCGCCTGTGTTGGCCGTCAATAAAACACAATTTCTCGCAAAGTGGATCTGAGCGTTGTGATACGGATCACTCTAAATGGTGACAGTACACAGTTTGGCACTCGTTGAAATTTTAATGCGAGCCATTTTTGTATTGCGTAACAAAACAAAATTGTCACAGAAGATCCCCACTAGCCTTTAAAAAGGCAAAAGCTCAGTAATTCACTACACGGAAATCTGTCGCAAGTCACATTAATCGCCAAATGTCAGCACCCACATGGTAACTTTAGCAATTAATCACAGTCTGCATTATCCATTGATCTGTCAATCTGATGGTCCTGGGCGTAAAGTGTTGTTTTTGCTGCACATGTGGCGACTGGGTGCACTACTTGTTGGACATGTTACGTTTCACTTGTTGTTGTTACGGCACGAGGCACTTCCTGGCGATTTGCAGGCGTGTTGTGACTGAGCATGCCCAATCACCCAATCACCCAATCAGCAAGCGGAGGTGGTCATACATAACATTCGTACACAAAAAATAACACATTTTCGCCACACAAAATTATAACAAAGCTAGACTAAGATGAAGTGTCATCATGCTCATGCTTATACATACACTATAATGCACCTATGCATATACCAGAGACCAATGAGATTTTACCTGTCTAAATGTACTAACTGACTTCCATACTGGTTATTTGTGAGTGCAATTTTTAACTGTTTATGGATGGGGTTTGATTGTGATATGCACACCAAAAAACTGACCAAGTTGGCTGCAGTCACTTCTAGCTCCTGGTACCAACCTCCTCAGAATCTCAGAGAGCTCTGGGCTCCTGAGTTGGAGGCTGGAAGACTGAGGCGGGGGGGGTACTACAGGCGTGAGGGTCCAGCAACTTCCCTTCCACTCCCTGTGAGCCATGACTCCCTCCAATGAGCCACACAGACCCACAGAAGCATGTGCTTGCATGACAACGAGTTAGTTATGCGCATGCGTTTCATCTTCGCGGTTTTTCGGGCGCGCTGGGGGGTGGAAATTATTTGCGCATAGCCCGTACAAATTTTGGTGCCAACGAAAAAAAATTCACCGACCACAATGCTTTTAGCTTGACTGCGACCACCCAGCGCTTTAGAGCGACGGCTAGTATGGCGGCTATCGACAGTAAGAAGAACACCTTCTGGAAGAAGGGCGGCAGCGGGACCAAGATACCCGGCAGGTGAGCCTCCCCACGAAAAGGGGGTGTGGTGATTTTCCGTTCTAAATGGAGCCCACCCACTCAATCCCAGGCCTCAGCAGGTGTACGGAGCGTCAGGTGCCGCGGCAGACCACATGGCACACTCTAAACTATTTGGGTGAGCTCATGAAAATATCATCGTCTAATTACCTTCACCCACAAAACCAGGGAGTTCATCATGCCATTTCGTGTTTTACCTTTCAATCTCTGTTACTCAGTCCTCCAGTAGTCATGAGGAAAAGTGAGGCTGGCTCTTCGGAGGTTCAAGCCGAGGTGGGTGGAGCTGGGGGCGGAGCCACGGGGCCTCTGGTTGCCGGGCGTTCCCGAAGCAAGACATTTGAAGAGTACGAGAGAGATACGACAGACGCGTGGGACGATAGGGAGGAAAGAGAGGACATGTCGAGACTGTCTGTACCGGCAGAGCTGGAGAACGAACTGAAACAGCAGCAGCTGAAGGAGACTTGTTCTGACTCGGCACCTGCCCCTCCTCGCAGGAGAGAGGGGAGGGGGAAAGGTAGCATAACACTTCTTTCTATCCCACCTTCATCATTTTCTCATCCCCCTCCTCCTCCTCTGTTTGTCCAGGAGATATAAAGAGTTTCTTCACGGACGTGGTACTGCCGCGGACAGCGGGGTCCCCATCCCTCAGAACCAAGAGAACAGGGAGCACAGGTAGCGGGAAGGGAGGAGGGAGCAGGTCACGCTCTGGCTCTGAGAGGAATGTTCCCTCTCCTGAGCAGAGGGATTCAGGTGAGCCAATTAATGTGTGCCTGTTTCTATGTGTGTGTGTGTGTGTGTGCGTGTGCGTGTGTGTGTGTGTGCGTGTGTGTGTGTGTGTGTGTAGCACAAATCCTCAAGTATGGTATGTCAATATATGTACATGGCATCACATGGTCTAATTCTCTTCATGTACTGCACAGACCGAACCTCATAACATCACTACTCTATATATAATAGTGTACACTGTCTCATATTGCCCAGTCTACCCCTCTATTCCTCTCTCCAATCTCTATGTATGTGGTCTCCAGATCCGATGGATATATTTGATCCCCCCGACCGCGAAACTATGAGGCTACAGAAGTTTGGAAAGCTCCTTGCTGGACCCAACACAGACCTCGGTCAGACCAATTTTCATAACCTCTTTTGCGAGCCTTGTTCGTGTCCTCCATTAGTGATGTGTACATTTAGACATTTCTTCGATAGTCTACTCTTCCTTATTTCCAGGTCAGACGTGCAGAATTCTATTTTTTGTCTTGTGGTCTGCCCTGTAAAGTGAACAATTAAGTCTTTTTTCGCGGCTTCAGTTCGTGAAAACACTATTCTTTCGCTTAACCTTTTCCCACCGTACTCGGCTAGACTGGCAACTCTTCCATTGTCAAGTGTCTGATGCCATGAGTTTATCGTGCCTTTGAAACGTGTTGTGGTGTTTCTGTAGCATTGTGACGGGCACCGGGCCACTAAAAATGATTTATATACTTTTCGACACGACATCTTCTAATTGAATGTCTGCTGCCAGTTACTCTTGTTTTGTGTGCGAGTAAATTGCAGTTTTAATTGACTTGTCCAAAAACACAATTTTGTCTCCAACTGATGTTGTGAGAGTTTTCGCGTGTTTACGCGTAATAAAGCCCTCTTCAATGAGAGTGCATTTTATGATGGTGTACAAGACAGATTTTAGCAGTGGTGTTTGTTATTTCGTAGACGAGGTTCGTAAGCTGAGTTGGTCAGGTATCCCACCACCAGTGAGGGCCACCACCTGGCAACTGCTGTGTGTGAGTGGAACTCTTTCTCTCTCCTTCTCTCCCTTTCCCCCTCCCTCTGTCTTTCTATCTTTCCGCTCTCTCTCTCTGTCTCTCTGTCTCTCTCCCTGCGTATTTGTCTTTCTAAAGTGAATGTGGCAGTATATAAGGCCTAAATTTCGGAATGTTACTAAAGACGGAACTCAATTGCATTCTTTCACTGTATTGGTTTGTTCTGTCTATACCTAAATTTAGCCCATACTGCCAAATTCCATTTAATTTCCCTTCATCTTGTTCCAAGTTCTCTCACTCTCTCAGCGCTCCATACAGCCCTCTGCCTCCTCCTTTTCCTTTCATTCACTCTATCTTTTTCTTTAAACTACAATGGTGACCCAATTCATGAGTGTCCCCTCGCCCCCCCCCCTGCAGGGTTATCTACCAGCCAACATTGACAGAAGGGAAGACACACTTAAGAGAAAGCGCCTGGAGTACAAGAACTCCATAGACCAGTACTACCACATGCGATCTGACACTTTACACAGGGACACATTCAGACAAGTATGCCGCGTAAATAAAACCTTTCGCCTTTTTGCATTTCGGTAGCAAAAAGGAATTGCTCCCCCTCTCTCTCCCGCTTGGCATTTCAATGACCGGTGTGGGAATATCACTGGGTTTGCTCTTGTTTGTAGATCCACATCGATGTGCCCAGGATGAACCCCGATGTTCCTCTCTTTCAACAACAGATGGTTCAGGAGGTCAGTCCACACACACACACTCTCTGTACCACTAATATACGGTAGCCTAGACTGCATTCTCAGAGTATCCTAGACCTTGCTCTGTATTCTCAGAGTATCCTAGATCTTGCTCTGTATTCTCAAAGTATCCTAGATCTTGCTCTGTATTCTCATAGTATCCTAGATCTTGCTCCGTATTCTCAGATCTTGCTCTGTATTCTCAGAGTATCCTAGAGTTTGTTTGTGATACAGAGTTTCGAGAGGATTCTGTTCATCTGGTCCATGAGGCACCCGGCCAGCGGCTACGTTCAGGGAATCAACGACCTCGTGACCCCGTTCTTTGTCGTCTTCCTCTCCTACTACATCTGTGAGAATTTACAGATACACACACGATACACAACAAGGTTTATGTATTTCGTTTGGTTGAATTTCCTTCCAAGGAAGCAAAACTGATGTCCTCCCCATGGGCAAATGCACATGCAAATACACACCGTATAAATCATTTTGTTGTCGAAAAATATTTAAAATGCTACGTGGTATGAAATCCGAGGTATCCCTGTTTCAAGTGTAATAAGTTGCACAACCAAGTGCTGTGCCATTCAGGTCCGAGACGTCCCTATTAAAAAAATAATAACCAAGTGTTAAGTCAGTGGCATCCCTTATTCAAAACTAACCAACACTGTTGCGTCATTGAGAGGGTCCTCTTTATTGGTGAACTCTTCATTCCCCATTCCTCCTCCCTCCCTTCCAGCCGGAGACAAGAATCCAGAGAACTACAATTTCTCCCAGCTGTCTCCCCAGACTCTGCAGTGGATCGAGGCAGACAGCTTCTGGTGTCTCCAGCATCTTATGGAGGGAATACAGGACAACTACACCCTCGCCCAGCCCGGCGTGCAGGCCAAGATCATCGCCCTCAAGGACCTCATACAGAGAATCGACGGTATTATATTTTACATTTCGCACGACTAAACACTCACAAATCACTCAAAACCAGCTTTTTGCAGATTAATAGTTTCGTTAAGTTTTTGGTTGGGACATGTGTGGCGCATGATTTTCCACCTTATGTCTTTTCTCCTTATCTTGCTCCAACCTTTGTTTCTCTCCTTATCTTGCTCCAACCTTTGTTTCTCTCCCTATCTTGCTCCAACCTTTGTTTCTCTCCCTATCTTGCTCCAACCTTTGTTTCTCTCCCTATCTTGCTCCAACCTTTGTTTCTCTCCCTATCTCTTTCCTCTTTCCCTTTATCTCTCTCTCAACCTTTCTACTGCTGCTGGAAACACATCCTGTGTATATACTCTCCAGCTCCATTAGATGCCCACCTGGCTAGAAACGCTGTGGAGTACATTCAGTTCTCGTTTCGGTGGATGAATAACCTGCTAATGAGGGAGTTTCCCCTGCGGTGTGTCATCAGACTGTGGGACTCTTACCTGGTGAGGAGAGAGGGGAACTCCCTTTCCAAGTCTTATATATAATGTATATTTTGTATGTACTACTATTGTGTGTGCTCTTATTGGAGAGGAATCGAGCCCACCTATATATATCGAGTTTTGTTGATGGGACCATAATTTAATGTTACGTGTAATACTCGTAAAACGGCTGAATTTTTGCATTCCCGTTTGCTCGCCAAGCTTTGTCCTAACCGATAAAATATTTTATAGCAAAATCTAACCCTCCCTTCTCTCCTCTCTTTCCTCCCCTCCGGTTCCTTCCTTCCTCTCGTCACAGTCAGAAAACAATGGATTCGCTTCGTTCCACGTCTACGTGTGTGCGGCACTCTTGGCCAGATTCTCTAAGAGCATTCTCAAGAGAAAAGACTTCCAGGTATATAGCCCGTTTTAAGAAGTTTTAAGACAGAAATCATTCGGAGGAAAACATGTTTACCTGCTAAACTAATATGTCACAAACAGCAATAAAGTTCCAGCGAAGATGTGTGATTTTTTTCTGCAGGAGATCATGTTGTTTATCCAGAACCTCCCGACCACCAAGTGGAAGGACGGGGAGGTGGAGATACTGCTGGCCGAGGCGTACAAGCTAAAGTTCATGTTTGCCGATGCACCTGGTCACCTCACCACTGCTAGGAGAACTTAGTGTCTCTGTGTCCTTGTTGTGTGGATTGTGCTTCACTTGTTGGTGTGTGTTTTATACGTACGTGTGTGTATGTAGACGATTTTTTTTTCTAATTGTGCGAAAATGGGAGACGAGAGTAAAATTGAACGATCATAACCCACGTGGCCCCTCTGGCTCCGATCCCTGCGCCTAGCCTGGATTCTTAGAGATCGGAGAGAGAGAGACAAGCTGTTGTACCAGGTCCAGTATGTCCTACTGCAAGCGAGAAGGTTAGTTTACAATGCACATGATCCCAGGAAACATAGTGTAGTCGGTCCAAACGTACACACATCGCTCAGTTCTTACAACGGTACTAGCTAGGCAAGTGTATGCCGAGCTAAGCGGCCGGCGTCGTACGTACAACGTGCAGGTGAACACAGGTCGGTGTTTTTGACGGAGGAAGACCTGGCCAAGCCGGAGACGCTTGGTTCCCTGGTGGCAGAGGAGGAGGAGGACGAGGAGTTTGGAGTCATTCTTCCTAACGGGGAGATAAACTGGGAGTGTCCGTGTCTGGGAGGGATGCCCCAGGGACCGTGCGGGCAGGAGTTCAAGGACGCCTTCTCCTGCTTCCACTACAGGTGTGCAGGGAATAACGTGACGTGGGTTTATTGGGTCAGAGTAGTGTGGGAATGGGCACGGTATGTTGGGCTAACAAGTCAGAAAGAGATGTCCAGAGCTCAGGTGCTTCTTTTTCTCCAGCATAAATTGAGATTGGAGGAAGCAGTACAAGTGTGTGTGTCGTGATGTAACGCCGAAATGGGCGGGAAATCCTTTGTTTCTGCCTTCAAATTTTCATGTCCTCCTCAAAAGTTATTGAGAGTATATTTTGTAGTGACCCAACCATTTCTCAGTGTCCCAGTCATTTCTCCTCCTGTATAATTATATCTTCTATTTCTCCCCAGTACTGCGGAAGAGAAAGGGAGCGACTGTATTGACAAGTTCAGAGCGATGCAAGAGTGCTTCCAGAAGTACCCGGACCTGTACAAAGACTATGAGGAAGATAGCGAGGAGACGACAAAGACAGAGGAAGAAGGAAAGGGAGAGAAGATGGGTGCGGAGGGAGAGGAGAAGGGTTCAGAACAGTCTAGTGGTGGCGACGGTGGGAGTAGAGTGTTGACTAGTAGCTCAGTTCCTGGTTCGTGAGATTTGTTGCATTAGTCTATGTTTGTGCTTTCCAGAGATATTATATCATAGCAATATCACTTTGAAAGTTTTGTTTTTGGAAGCTGTGCTATTATAATGCATGGGGTTGGAAGCAGACAGTAAAGCCTGATGTGACTTTAACATTTTCCCTCACTCTCTCGAGAGATCTGAACACTTCCACAAGACGCGAATGGACTGCTTTGCCAAATTAATAAGCGAACTTGCATTAATTTCTGACGCAAAACTCTTATACTGCATTATACACAGTTTAGTTTTCAAGTGACAGTGATTGTGCTAATGGTGCTAGCAGCTGGTTGGCTGAAGGACCCTAGACTTGGTCAGTTGGAGGAGAGAGAGGGTTTGAGGAGTGAGGGGACTGTTTGCCGGCAGCTTTCTCTGAGCCATCGTCACACTCAGGAAATACCTGCAGCACACAGGTGGCGGTATTCTCAGCCGTTGTGCTATACATGTGGACTTATTGAGAAAAGCCTATTCAGAATTCAGCTCCATTGTAAACTATAAACTAGGGGAAAGATTAAAAGGCAAAGTGTAATGTACAAAAGGCTACGTGAACTGGTCTGAAGGCTGAATATATGAGTGAATAAGTGAGTGTCTTATAACCCACTGGTGGAGCCTCACACATTACAAAAAAACCAGCAGAATTGAAGATCACTCATCATTATTCTGGTACCTGACTATTCACATGACTGCAGGATCTTACGGAGCTACATACTTGAACTCCTCTGAGAAGTGTTTGCATAAGAGAACCAGGAGAGGTTGTGAGTGGGAGGTGAGGCAGTGGAGAAGGAAGGTCATGTGATAGAGGGAGACCTCCTGACAGGGCTCCAGGTGCTCTTGATGGAGGAGAGACGACTCGTGGCCTATCACTGCTCCACAGAACTCCCTCTGTGTTTATATATATGAGGTAGGTTTAGCTACCGTGAACCAGAACATTTGGTACTTTGGAGGATGTATATACAATAATAATTTATGTATTATGTTCTCAACGGAAAAGCTGTATATAGCTTCTAATGTATGGACTCCTGCTTTAAGCCAAGCAAAAAATGGATAATTATCAGTTTTACAAGAACTCACAATGTGAGGATGCTTGGCTAGAATGTCCAGAGTCCAGTCCAGAGAGACCACACCCCCTGGAGCACACGGCCACCTCATCTGTAGGGAGCATAGTACACCAACATAATTATAGAAAAGTCATCTTGTGCCTCATTTCCAGGCTCCACCTTGCTTTTTAGAGGAGCATGGGATCAAGGCAACTGTTTTGAGTGTGTTCCCTACCTGTTGAGCCAGCCTCATGACTTCTGATAGGACAGAACACGATATTTCCACCACCTCATCATCCATCGACTCCTAGTAAATAGCATGATTGGGTGTACAGTAACTGAGTCTAGTGGGGAATCTAGAGACAACTCCCCATGATCATAAGTGGTATGTAGATTGCCAATCATGGGGTTTTCTACCCACAAGTATAATATTCGTTTAGAAATTTTCTCTATATCTACTAGAATTCACTGGATGTCAGTAGAACTGTAGAGCTAGCCCCATAGTATGTACCATCTCAGAGAGGGTGGGGGTGAGAGAGACAGTGGCAGTGAGGAGTTTTCTCAGACGTCTGCCGCTGTTCCCAGTGAGAGCCAGGCACCTCCTCTGGAGTCCGTGTGTCTCTCTCATCATCTGGTACAGCAGCTCCAGCACATCCACTCTGCATCTACAGTATATACAGACACATTTCACTCTGTAGGCCAAGTGTGACTTTATTGTGGAATAATGCTGAAGTGAATCAACCAGGGCTAGTATAGCAATAGCCAGAAGTCATCTTTTGATAAGACTCCAACATACTTAGTATCACAAGCCAAGTGTGTTGCATTACAAAAAGAATGGTCTGCTAGACTACAACTCACTCACTTTAATTCTGTGGAAATGGAAATTTCCTTTGCTGAAGCTTTAGACGGCACAAAGTGGAGCATTTGGATCAGATGGTCAACCAGTTCTGTACTCTGTAGAGAAAATAATAATGAACATATCTCTATGCCGTATAGCTACCTCCCAAAAGAGCTGTTTCACGATGAAGTATCTCTGGCAGGCAGAGCAGAGCTCACGAGAGAGCTGAGCTGACTCTCTGCTGGTCTTTGCTGACAGCAACTCTTGTCTCAGAGTGTGGAAATGGTGAGAGAAATGGTCACTGCATTTGTGTGAACAGACAAAGTGAACTTGAAAAAGTTAGCTCATGCAGAAAGAGCCTCAGAACCCTAAATAGTGAAGGCCTGTGTTCTAAAGCCAAAAGGTTTGACCTTCACCATGGTTCAATGCTAGAGTTGTACCTACCTTGGTCTTTGTGATTTGGGTGGGTGCATGTGCCCACCAGACGCTAGAGTCACTGCCTGTGAACAAGACACCAGATTAGCAGAGGTTACAAAAGACTGCTACTGTACAGTCTGGACTGACTATCTTTTGATCCAGCCAGGCGGTGCACAGGTGTTGGTAGAAGTCAGTGTTGGGCGAGAGAAGGTACAGATGGAGCATACATCTCTCCTTCCTTGCCTCTTGTTTCTTAGTGCTGGTACCTTTCTCGGGGCTCTCCAGATCTCCACTGGAACTGGAATGGGGAGAGCTGTTTCTACTGGATGGTAGGGAGAGTGTTGGTGAAAAACTGGGAGCTTGTGAACCGAGAAGCAGAGTTGGGCTGGAGTGACTACTGGCCAGAGAATCGTCAGACAGACGGGTTGGTTTTCCAGGACTGAGCTGAATTTGTTTCATGTCACGCGAGAGGTTTAAAGTTGTGGCACGTGGTGGGGAAGGCTCGAGGGACCTCTCCAGAAGACAGTGTTTCCTGTTGTATTGTTTTAATGTGGAGGCAACTGGAGTTGAATTGCCGAGTGGAGACAGAGATTTTTGGGCCTCTCTTCTACTACTGGGCCTTGAGGAAGATGCTCCATGCAGAGAGAGGGGACTTTGTGCAGTGAGCCTTCCTTTACTGCTGGCTCTTGACTTTGCCGTGATTTGTGGACTGGTAAACTGGCCTTTCTGCTGTAGCTGGTCCAGATGTGTGAGTGAGTGACAAGAAGACATCTCCACGCTGTCTCTAGTTATCGTTAGTGGCTGAGATGGCAGGGACAACCCCTCAGTGGGGTTTCTGCTGCTACTGGCAGTAGTGTTGAGGAAACGTAGGTCCCCGAAGGAACTGAGCAGATTTTTCTCTGGTCTGACGTCTCTAGTGAAACAGATCTGTACGTGAACAGCCTCTTCTCTCTCTCTGCCCTGCAGGAACTCTGCCGGCTCGTCCAGCTACGGCGTATAAAACGCAGATAAACAAGGGGACCCCAACGGGTGGCAGAGGAGCTTGCAAAAGGCAGTGGGTGGGGCTCGGGTATATAGCTATCTTAGCTCGCTTACAATCAGTATAGACTCCACGTGTTTTAGTAGTAGTGTCGTTCTCAGGTTCTTGGGAGGAACGTCTGTCAAGTAGAGCTTACAGTGGCCCAGCACCGCATGTCTGTGAGCCGGCTTCCCCGCCGCGGCCCCGCGACCTCCACCGCGGTCGCTGCTCGCCACCACGGCCACGGTCGGCTGCCTCGCTAGAAGACGTTCGTATTCTTCAGGAGGTAAGGTTCTGTTCAGGAAGGACTCTAGCTTTACGTCTCGACGCTCGGAGCAACTTGCTGCCATGAAGCAAGAGCGCTGTTTTGTTGTCGGCCCATACTGCGCATGCGCATAGGGTGCCACCATGACCAAACGGGGGTTAAAAATTTTGAGAGACAAGCACATACAAAATTTCAAGATTGAACTATAAAAAGGTATCGTGGGTAGATGGCCTCTGGTCTATGCAACACTATTTCATCGTAGTTCAGGTCACCAATGGCCCCCAGAAACTTGCTCTTCCCAAAGACAGAATGATATTCGGGAGGAGGTGCAGTCAAGCCCGGGTTGTTAGTTCTCAACTCATACTTTCTCCCCGGAGCTACATCGCAGAGAAAGATTGCACTTGAACTGCTATTTCCGTGGCAGTAGTCTCCAGCCTTGAGGATTTCGAGGAGAGGTAAAACCCTGGACCGAATCTCTGCCACCGATTCCCGATCTTTCTAGTCTCAAACCCACTCTGAATGATGTCACACGCTCCACACTCGTCCATAGACTGTGAGAATTCACTGCAGATCACGAGATGCTCCAGAATATTGCAGGCTAGTGATGTCCCGTGGAAATACTGCTCCACCTTCCGATGTCGCCGCGGAAGGCTCTCGATGTAGGCCTGGAAACGTTCCTCGACCGAAGGATTAACGACCTGCAACACCGACTGGACTACAGGGGCACTCCCCTTTGCCCGTTTCTTTGCAAACAGTTTGCAAAGCTCCTTGAATTTGTCGTTTGGTCCATTTAACTCGAGCAGTGCTGACAAATCTGGAAGAAAATGTAGCAGTGCAAAACACCCGACTGTTACAATCACCACTGCAATATTCTGTAATACCGACTGTAATGCAACCAAATAAGAAGATGCAGATTTAGTAGAAGAACAACTGACAGTGTATCTTGACAAAGATGCCGTACTATACACTGTATATATATCCAGAACTACATTATAATTATCGCACACACACATGTGACTTACTTCTGAGTTTGGCCATCCTGAGGTGGAAAAGGTTGCAAAAGTGGTACTCTGATCCTTCCCCTCTTGACTTTGGCAGCGGGCACTCCCGAAACAAGCAGCATTCCATCGCTGACACGAAAATAATAGCTACGTAATTATGCGTTGCATGATCAGCAGTTGGTTTACTGCTAACCGCACTGTTTGGCGTGATCCCGGCTGCAAAATGCAGAGATATGTTTTCGTGATATGCACCGTCTGCTCCTGAAACATCCGGCAGTCGACAAGTCCACTCTGCAATGATCACATAATGCATAATTATTGACACCCAAAATGTCTTCTTTGGTAATGTATTGTCTCGAGCTATGTGAGTATCAGTATACAGTATTTACTGCTACATAAGTAGCGTACCTACGAACTGCACCAGTCCGCCCCACGGGCCTGGATTCTCGTTGATCTTGGCTCTCACGTCAAAGTTGCAGTGGGTGAGTGGAGGAAGACCGTCCGTTCGAGTCAGCGTGATCTCCAGCCTCCCCAGATCGTCTTTGGAAAGGGAAAATAGCTATACACACCGTTTGCGCACACGAGCATTAGACGAAACAACACCAATGCTTGCACTGTGCATGCTAGCTAGCTAGCTAAACGTACCGACTGGAGGTGCGTACGTGTAGTGAGCGGCTCCGACTGGCTTGAAGCGGACATCGTAACTAGTAACGTCGTCTCCGCGTTCCATGGGGGGCACCCACCGGAGAGTGACGGAGCCCGATACGGCGTCCTGGATGGCTGTCAGGCCCACGACTGCCCCCGGCTCCCGGACGATCAGCGGCACTAGTGCACGAGCCGAAGACTGAATGAGATTCGGATTTTTTTTCTTCGCTAACCTCCTCTTTTGCAGCAGTTTCCCATAGTATTAGTCCTGCTCTAGTGTTTACCAAACCTCACAGCTTGGTCGTGCTACAGTACTCGCTGGCTCAAAGCTAGATCAGCTCGCTGCCACGCCCACAACGTTATGCGCATGCGCGTAGTAGTGCGGTAACAACTAATGCTCTCCATAAACAAAGTGATACAGTCTCAAAGCATCATCAATGGATGATTCAATTGGTAGTGGATGAGGTGCAGCAGGCAACGCTGGAATAGCAATATCTTCGAACTCAAAATCTGATGAAAAACTGACCAAGTATAAAAAAAGAAGTCAAGGGCCAAAAAATCATAAATCTGTGGTCCATCAGAAAACATTTGTACGAGCAGTTACCAATGCGATTTGGAGGTATATATAGCTGCAGGTTCATGTGTGCTAATATGGGAAGGAAAAATCCCAAACATGCTTACAGTCTTTCTCTACAGACTCACTACAAAAAATGTGACGCAAGTGTTGGCAAAGGATACAAATCCATGACATTAGGTGCAGCGTTGTCCCTCCCTCTCCCACCACTGCAAGCGACGTGCTGTGCCTTCTTCCGTGAGCGAGTTGTGAGTTTTTGAAAACTCTCTTCCGACACATCCACAGCCACCAGGTCTGAGTATCGTGGGTTTCCAGCACCACCCTTTGGAGGTTTTTCATGTGGAACTCAATTGCATTCTTTCACTGTTTTGTTCTTTATTTAGTAACATTTCTAAATGTAGCCCTTACACACTGCCACATTCCCTTTACTGTCACAGGCATACATTCAAATTACGTATGCAAACAAGAGACTATATACCTTTTGAGATTCAGAGTCCATTGAGGACGCTACTGCAGGTGAAGAACACCGCAGAGGAGGTGGTGGTAGTGATTGCAACGGATCCTCCGCTTCCATCCCTCTCACACCGTCTCCCTCCACTGGACACACTATCTCTTTCTTCTTCGTCAAACCCCTCTCTCCACCTCCTCTACTGGTCCTCCCATTGACGTCCCGGTACTGCTGCAGCTTGTGGTAGAGTGGTGCAGTGGAGTGGAGTCCGGGAACACCCAGCTCAGCTGTACACACCCTGACCTCTGCCGTCTCAGACACTCCTATACAGGGCAGTCACACATGCATGTACAACGAAATGACCAATTTGCACTACAGTTGAATCCCTCTAATCCGGACACGAATGGGACAGAAGAAAGTCCCTTTACTTATTTGTGAAATGTCCTTATTTAATGGGTTGGATCACCCAACTTGTGTGTTCTGGGGGAAAAAGTGTCCGACAGTGATAAACGTGCACACATGTTAGTACGTTCAACCAAGAGCTGTTAAGCTTTCTCATGCCTGCCTCGTCTCCAGCCGGTGAGCGGCCGTTTTGGAGAAAGTCGTGTTGCTTCAGCTGGACAGGTCTGTTCTCGCTCCTTCTTCTAGTACCGCGTGCTGCTGGCGGCGGTTTCTCCGGGGTCAGGTCCAGTAGAGAGCTGCTAACTGGTTCCAGGGAAGAGAAGGGGTGAGGAGATGGTACGGGAACCTCTCTTTGGGGCTCTTCTTCTGCCATTCTGCACTTTTCCCGCGAAACGTGGGGTTCAGGGTGCGTTGCCGTGGTGAAGTTGGTGCGCTCCATTTGGAAAACACCACCAAAACATGGCTTCTTCCGGAGCAGCAGGAGGGAGAGGCGGAGGAAACTCGCAGCAAAAAGAAGTGGAAGACTACCTGTCGAGAATAAAACTGCGGGAAATATTTCAGGTTGTGTTTTTTCTAAGTCGATCAAGACAATGATCTGCATTGGGACCACCTGTAATGCAGGGGATGCTAACTCATGTAGTAGTACATCAACCCGAGGATCCCGTAGCCTACTTTCACGAAGAGCTCTCCAGGATCAAGAAGGAGGTCGAGGAGAACAACGTGAGGCTGTTTATACCTATCCTTAGGAGTCTTTCGTGCCTGATCTCAGGCTCTTTGGTCTATAATTATAGCTATACAGCTCTATATACTTCTAGCAATGCTTTTAGGCCTGTGTGTCTCAAACGGGGTGATGCGAAATAGGTTCGAGGCTCATGTTAGGTTTGGCCAATTGAGACAGGCGAAAACCAGCTCCGGGTCCAGGGTATTAGTAGTTTCGTTCCAAGACCCCTCCATTACCTTATAGTTAGATGCCAGGTACATGCATGTTCACGCCTGTTTGCATGTGTGTGGTGCTGGTGGTGGGTGGAGCACTTCTCTACCATCCGTCCTTCCCCCATTGTTTTTATTGTGACCTATGCATCATGATGCATGTGTGCATGAATGAGCATCAATTAAACAATAATTTATTGTGCAGGTGGACATTGCTTCTACAACATTTCTCACCTCTTCAAACTATGTACCTAAAGACAGAGGTGACCAACAATAAAACATCTTTTATAATTTTACACTCTTTGTAATTTTTTTACTGCGCTTATGTTCTCTCATTTCATCTTATAATCCGTCCTGCGGTTCAAACTACATACATGCATATAAAATCAACATATAGAGTGTCAAAGTCTAAAAGAGTTCAGTGAGGTTGTACGACGGAGAACAGCCTTTCACACTTGCCTGGCGAAGCTTCGCGTGACCTTTTGCTTGAACTTTCGTGTGTTGTCTTTGGCCTTCTGCCACTTGTCTCGCCGCACAACGAAATAGACGACAAGTCCGCCAAATGCGATACCGATCACCAGGAGGACAAATGCGGCGACGACCACCCCAGCAATCAGTCCGCTGTTTATCTGACTGTTTACAACGAAGACTCCTCCGGACGAAGTGTCGGCTTCCGCCATGTTTTCCTCGACTCGCGTGTCCAAGTCGACGTACTCCCATCTTGACGCAGCGTTGGCCCTCATGATGGTTACGTCACCCGACGCAACGCTCGTGTCGACGGGAATTACAATTTTCGCCATCCCTCCGTTCTGAGAGTCGAACTGAGTGGCCGGGCTCACCAGGATGTACGAGGACACGGTCTCGCCGCCGTTTGATACCGCACGAACGCCGGTCATTGCCTCGAGTTGGTCTTTGTCGGTGAACTCCTCTATGCTGTATTGTCCTGCGGTAGACAGGGCAGCTTGCGGGAACTCTAGGGTGTGCCTGCGAGTGTATATAGTGTGTAAGATGAGTCCCACAAACGTGTACACATACATACCTTATATAATACACACGCAGCTAAAATTTATGCGACTGCTTAAAGTTTTACATCAGCAAGGAAGACCGAGTTAGTCTTTCCAGTTTTACACAATTGGACACTTGCTATTCACAATGCCAAAAGACAAAAGAGGTTATCAAGGACTGGTATATACTGTAGCCGACTTCCTTTATGAGAAAGCGGTTAGTCAAACTTGCCACGGTATCAAATCACTAATCATTACTTGAAGTATCCAGGGAGCTCACCCATTCAGTTCAACAGTGCCTCCGCTCCAACCGATCCTCTTCTGCGACGTGGCAGTCTCGGTCACGATGATCACTCCCTTCTGACTGCGGTTGGAGAAATTGTTGTTCCGGGAGCACATGAAGTAGTAGGTCCCCGATCGAGTCACCTTGCGAGGACCAAGGTCATAGTACGTTCCCGCATCGTCCAGTTCCGACATCTCTCCTCCTAGTTGCACTGCATGGCGTGGGGAGAGGGAGGGGGGAGGGGAAAAAAGAAGTCTCTTCATATTCAGCTTGCACTTGGAAAACCCATCGTAGTAATTTTCGGTGTTCCAATTTCAAAGTGCACCACAATAGCTGTGATGTATTGATCGCTGAAAGCATTACCACAATAATCTGTGGGTATTACTAACAATTGTGCCACATATCCCATGTGCCACTCTGGGTGACAAGAATTTTATTCCATGGGCTAACTGCTTACTGATGCTTGTTTACTTTACAAAGTGTGTGTGTATGTGTGCGTGTGACTAGCATTAGGCATTTGCAAGCAGACACACAAGTGTTCATCCCCACTGGAAACGTCATGTACATACACCACTACTGGCTCACTATTGAGAAGGGTTGCCAGGTTCTGTCTGTCTTCACGGCTGAGTCCGAGCAACGACGTCGTGTTGTCGTCGAGATGGGCGGGGTAGGAGTTACCCCAGTGGCCAGAAGCCGTCCCTGCGGAGCCGTCCCCCTCGGGGTAGTTTGGGGGGCGGAGCATAACTACGTTGGATCGGTCGGTCCCATCACGCCCCTGTCCGTCGTTGTTGTTCGGGTTTGTGTTAGAGCCAGTCCACCTGATCGTAGGAACGGACTTTAATTTCATAAACATACGTTGTAACACTCTTTCTCCCACATCCCCAATGGTTTTCTCTCTCGTCGTCCCACCCTATCATTCTCCCTCTTCTCTCTTTTCCCCATCCTCTCACTCTTTAATTCCCTCCCTCTTCACTCAGTATACAATGGTATACATACCCTCTCACCCAACGCAGTACAATGCCAAACTCACTGAATGTGAATGTAGTCATCGACAGCCATCTCCACCCGATTGGGGACAAAGTCGTACTCCACTCCGGGGTACACCTGGACAATGTTACCCCGTTTACCCCGCACGTTCAGGTTGTGGATCTTGACGTCTTGGAGATCCTCCGGACGAGCACGAATGGCAAACGTATGCGACCTACACACAGACAGACAGACAGACAGACAGACACACAGATCAGCTTGTACACTCAGTCCACACATATTATACATTGCGTTTGTTTGTGAAGGATTTCATTGTAAGTGTTTGGCGACACACGTGTTGCTATTCTTCAGAGTGGAAACTTGGCTTCAAAAAGGTTTGACTATCGCTGCAGAGGCTCAGGGCAAACCATATTGTAAGTACACAAACAAGAGTACATATGTTCCTTCAAATCATATTCACAAGGCGGGCAACCGTCACACTTGGAATTGTTCATCTGCCAATTTCAAAGGAAAAATACGTAGCTCGTCACATCAGGACGACAGTGCAAAAGTTTCCGTCACCTCGTGAATGCAATTTAAGCAACGCTCCCGCCTGTGCACTTATATGGTTCTGCTGCCTACTGCCTATAATAGCCACAGATCTGGATCGAATTCATTTCGTCATGTGACTCATGGGTGGTGGCTTAGAGGAAGGTTAGAAGTGCAGCAAAGTTCATCAGTGTCACGAGATCACAGCTATCCAGTCCATTTAAGGCCCAACTAGAGCGATACAATAACATTCCTTCCTTCCTACAACAGAAGTCAACCGTATTCAGTGGCTGCAATGTGCCTACTGTAACCGAGTCAAAATGTATTCAGTGACCAGAGATAAGATATTCACAGTCACATGTTCCCAGCCTCCCACACCTCTACCGGAAATGCCACACCGTCCAAGACAGGCAAGTGACAATGGGAGCTGATTTTTATGGCCTGTCAACAGTTGAGACTGGCACTACCCACTTACAATGAAGTGCAAGTCACTTCTCAGGTGACCCTATGTGGCTGAAAACCTCCCAAAATGCCCTAATTTAGGTTGAAACCTGAGCAACTGGGGAGGTTGACAGACTTCTATAGATAAATGGGCTGACTTCACAAAGTTCCCAATGAATGTTTAAAGTAGCAGCGGGATGGGGGAAATTACATGAGGTTAACAAAAGAAGAAAAGGGGAGGAAGAGAGTGAGAGAGTAACAAGGGAGAGAGATCTGGGGAAATATGGTGGCTGGAAAGAAAAAGAAAGGAAGAAAGAGGGAAGGAAGGAAGAGGGAGAGAGAGAGACCTGTCTTGGAAGGTCCGTCCAAACTGGTTGGTGTTGATGGCAAGCTGGAGACCAAAGTTGTTTGAGTCTTCGTTCACGTCAGGGAAAACCTTCACCACTGGGTTCTGCCTGAACACATACCCTCTCTGGAACAGAAATGACACACTGATAGAAAACAAGAGCTATATAGCATGTCACACACATACAATACACAATGAGGCAGCATGTCATGCAGCTATAGTTTTGCCTTCTATTTGCCAAAGCTCTGAGCACATGTACATACGATGGACATCTAAAAAAAACCAGAAGGCATCGCCTACATGCTTAAAGCTAACTCATAACACCCCACAAGTATGCCCCGGCAAATATAACTTTGCCGTCCCTCAGCTCTCCTTCAAAAATAGGAGTTTAGCACATAACACACCTCTCTAGCTTCATCATAGGTGAAGCCAAACCTCTCGTAGACATCAGTGAGTTCGGAGAATAGCCTGCGTTCAAGTGGAGAGCCTTGCCCAGCAACCGTTGCTCCGTTAAGAACACTATCTACGGTTCTCCCGATGCTGGAGTTGACTGCACTGTCCCACCCGTCGTACTCTCCCGTGGAGATGTTGTACCTGGACACCAAGAAAAGAGAGAGGTTTTGGCACTGACACTGTATACAAATGATAGCTTGTTTGCTTCAATCACGCAGCCCCTTTTCAAGAAGTGATGGCTGACGCAGTAAAGCACAAGACTATAAATAGTCTTAAAGGAATGGTGCAGAAAGTAGCTCATGAGCTGACTGGGCTAACAATAGGTGGTGAAGAAGCAACAAGATTCGGAAAGAACGTGAGAAAAACGGAAAAATTTTTGCTTAGCTCTCACCTGATTCTCAGGACACAGTGCTCGTGGGTCAAGTCGGGGATGGTCCAGTTGTAACTGATGGGGAAGCCCCCGATCGTATTGCCAAGGTGATTATCTCGGCTCCACAGGGTCTCAATGCACTCGGGAGCAGAGAGGCGGGAATCGGGAGGGAACTCGGTCCAGGTTCCGTTTCCTTCTGCAGACACAACTTCCTGCGCACGAGGGAGAGGAGGGTGAGGAGGGAGAGGAGGGTGAGGAGGGTGAGGAGGGTGAGGAGGGAGAGGAGGGTGAGGAGGGAGAGGAGGGAGAGGAGGGTGAGGAGTTGCTCAATGCAAGAAAGCCAGCATCATCATACTATTACGCAATGCATTCAGTATACAACTTTATTAGTCATCCCCAGTAGGTCAACGTTGTTTGGTAACTTCTACTTGAGAAACAAGTCAGGGTAAGTAAAGTACCCATTGTATCTCTCTCGCTTCGCTTTTTGTGCGAACCCCAGTAACTAAGTGCATTGTAATCTACTTAGGAACAGGTCAGCTTAAGTGTGAGTTATACGGCAGTGTAACATTCACCCACCTCACACCCCTCCTGGGTGTTGGGAATGATAGGTTTGTTACTGCGGATGTTATCCGTGGTGAGGAAGCTAGGAGGCAGGACACAGGCAAAACGAGACTTGACGTTCTGGCTCTCTGACTGGTAGTACGGACAGCGAGACGCATCGTTGGTGAAGATTACGACATCCTGCAAGAGAAACAGAGGGAGAGAAGAGTGGAGTAAAGTGAAGGGATCATGTGAGAGCCACATGAGGATCACATGACTGGTGATGATGTCACACGTACCCTCCAGGGGGTTGGGTGCCAGTAGGGGTAGTAGTCTCTCTCCTCGGGACACTCGTAACCGCGGCGGTTCCCGTTCCCGTTCTGACGTGTGAACAGAGCAGTTTTGCCTCGCAGGTTCTAGTGACGTACAGAGTCATGTAATCATCAGTGAACACATTTTCTTTCTCCCTTCTTTCCTTTTAACCTCCCTACATCTTTAAAAAACCCTGGTAGTGGGTCAACTTAAACTGCAATACGTAAAATGTTGCCACCTTTTTGGTCGGTGTTTAACCTGGCCATTGCTCTCAACAGTTACCCCCCAGTATAATTGCCAACTAACCCTGTCAGCTATGAAGAGTCCGGCGTTGCGCTGACGCAGTCGGCAGTCGAGGTAATAGTCGTAGTTCTCGTGCATCCCATACTCTATATCATTGTTGCAGTCATAATCTACACAGTTGACCGGATTATCTGGAATCGTCCTGAAAGAAAAAGAAACACAGACAAAGAGTGAATTTCGATCCAGTAGCACAGCAATTGGAGAAAGTGGTGTCAATCGGTTAATGGGACAGTGTCCAACGTACTGAGTGGTTGCCCCGTCGCGAACCAGGTCGCCGCACGTGTACTGGACGATCTGCTCGCAGTGGTTGTTGGGGTCAGCACACGAGTGTTGGTTGGTCCACTCCAGAGAGAGAACTGAGCCCGTGTAGTAATACAGACTCCCCACGTTGTAGCCTCCACGGTTGTTGTTCTGAGAGTCAAACATCCTGCAGAGAGCAAAAGGAATGAACTTTGATTTATTTACGAAAGAGATGAAAAGTGGACAGTTGCTTGTCGTTGCAACAACATAATTTGGATCTCCGGATCCGCGTTGGCCGCAACCCGTGACCAACGTAGAAGTTACCTGTTGGCGTTGTTCCTTTCCCTCTTTGCCTCGTCTAAACGATTGTTACTTCCCCTGCAGAGACGCACAGGCGATGGCGAGTGAACAAAGTGACAGCTAGATCGGCAAGGTTTTTTCCAGCTCACCTTGGGTTGTGGAAGTACATGTCCGCGTGGACGCAGACGGCCAGAGCCAGAAAAATAACTGCGGCCTTCATTTTCGGGTCGTAGTCCACTCGACGTGAAGATCAGTATAACTGGACTCTGTCGGAGAGATGCAGCTATACCGAAATGTGACTCCTGGGGCGCCGCGGGCTATCTTTAGACCCGCGAAGGTCCGGCAGGGGGGCTTATTTGGTAAAGAATGTGCTAATTACCGCTGAAACGCCCACCTTTTCCTTATAGGGGTGCCAGCGGAAACTGGCAAGAGGTTTTATAGGAACGCTTATCTTTGTTCTTGTCGCATTTTCTCCGCCGCGCTCCTTCTTTTATCGTCAACAGAAAGCTGAAAAAAGAGGTGGCGTGTGGAAGAAGATGAGCCATTCTTCGGGTCTGCGGGTCTTCTGCCTCCTCTGCACCTTCTTCTCCGCGGCGCTGGGCGACACGTACATGCACAACCCTCGCGGCAGCAACAACAGACTCAACGAGCGATCGGCCAACAGAAACAACGCAAACAGACTGTTCAACTCTCAGGTACATACAATCTAATGGGCAAACCACCGGCCGGAGGGATGCAAACCCAGATCCTCCCGCAATAGCAGCTGTAGTAATTATGCACGTTTTTTTCCTCTTTCAGAATAACAACAGAGGTGGCTACAATGCAGGGGATAAAGACACAGGAGCGTTCGGATCTGAACAGGAAATCTACTACATGGTATATACATACTGTAGTATGCACTGAATCACAATCTAAATTTTCCTTTTAGCAAAATAAAATATGTGCCTTGAAGTTTTTGCTAGCAATGCCCCAAAATTTCATGTCTCACTGCCTTGAAATCTCCTATTTCTGCAGAAATACTGGCAGAGTGGGCAGGAGGAAGGTACCTATCTGACGGTAGAGTGGACCAATCAGCACGGCTGTGGTGGCAATGAGGACACCGACCCTCACAAACTCAACTGCAACATGGTCATCCAGTACATGGTCATGGACTATGACCCAGATGGTATATGTAGTAGCAAGTCTATATGGTAATAGTATAATACAGTGCACGCAGGATTTTTGCTATTGGTATATTTATACACACATAATGGATGTCATTCACGTAAGTGTGCAGACGCAGGTATGCGCATATCTCTTGGCGAGCTAGCAACACGGACTCCTAAGGAAAACTAAGCGGCTGTATGGGGGTGGCTTTGTTATTAGGTGTGAAAGAATGAGAATCATTGTGTGAATACCAGTGTTAGGTGCTAGACCAGCATTCTTTGTAGTGTGCGACTAAAAAGGGTAAGCTGTCAGCATTTTGGAGGGTAGGTATACTGCCCCAGTGTCTCTACCAGTTATGAAATTCCGTGTCAGTCACACCCATTTTTCCCTCTCTCTCTTTCTCTTTTACTTTCTACCCCAGAAACGGCAGAGGAGCTGGATACAAATAAGTTCACTAGGATCAGGGATGGAACTAGTACACAGAGACAGGATTTTACCCAGCCCTCTGAGAATACTGCAGAAGATAACTACCAAAACAGCAGAGAAGGCAATGTGAAAGTGGAAAGGGGGCTCCATGAGAGCTACGACTATTACGCAGACTGCACCATAAGACAGAGGAATCAATGTAAGTCTGAGTAATCGGAAGAGAGAGAGAGAGAGAGAGAGTCCCACTACTTTAATTGAGGGTGAATGTTGCGTTAACATAGTGGTGTTGTCTATTGCAAGTGGACACATTATTGAAGTCGCACGATATACTATTAATTTGTCTCTGAAGAAGAAAGAGAGGAAGAAAGTATATGTAGACAGAACACAGGAATGCCTGGTCCAGTCTAGGACATTACTATTGTCTTCTCCATCTTCTCCTGCAGATCTATTCGCGGCTGACCAGAATCTGCGTGGGAGCACGGCTAGGTTCACGAGACAGAACCCCAACGGGAACAGAAATGGCTACGAGTGTCCCGAGGAGAGAGACTACTACCCCTATTGGCACCCCACCCCCTGGAGGGTACGTGTGTTACATCATCACCAGTCATGTGATCCTCACATGACGCTGCCTTTGATTGAGAATTTTTTGTTTATGGTTAAAGCACATGACCTACCACTAATGCGGAAAATGTACTTCCGTGGTTCTTTCAACAGGATATTGCAGTCTTGACAGACAACACTACACTCTGCAATTTCTACAAGAACGAGAGTTTCAACGTCAAGCCACGAGGGATCTGTCGCGGCCAGAAATTTGGGGACGAAGCCGGCGGGAGGCCTTACTCCCCTCACAACAACCAGGAGGATTGTGAGGGGGATGAAGATGAAGGTGAGTACAGATACATACACCACTAACTCAAAGTATGCTCATGCAACTAGAATTGGTAGCACTAAATATTCTTTTTCACACAAACAACAGAGTGCTTTATGCACCACAATATTGTTTTGTTGTTGATAAATTAATGTGTTAGCATAGTGTTTACACGTGAAACTTTTCACTAATTCGTTGCTGTGATTGGAAACTGTACCAGACAAAACTACACCTAACGTTTTCTGTTGTTGTTGTTCAGAAAACCCAGGAGTGTGGTTCACGGAGTATGCCTACATCGACATCTCCTCGGCAGCGAACCAGAGAGCCTGCGAGGCAGAGATGGCCAGCACTGGTGATGGTCTGCGGCGGGTCTGGAGCCCACCCAGCTACGACGTGCCCGCGCAGTGCCTCGTCCTCCCGGGCCCTCCGGAGTGCCAGCAGGTCGGGTGGACGAGGGTTAATCACCTCGGAAACGGCCGCGAGGGAACCCCCCTCAATTACACCTGGCGTCTTCCTTACTTCCCGAGTGGCAAAAACAAGATTGCTGTCCTCAGGATCAGGTAATGCAAGCGAATACAAGCGCAAAACGTTCAAATCGTGCATTATTACGCCAAAAGGAAGGACAAACTAGGTGGGTTTGTTCACTCGCCAATTACTTAGTTTTGTCCTCCAAACATAGTATGGTGTGGGTGGGTTGTGGCTGGGTTGTGGCTGGGAGCAAGAAGGAACTGGAGTAAGAGAAAGACTAACCAAATACCAGCTGTGGCCAATGTCCAACTATACCTCCAATTTTGGTGTTAGTTGTAGCACAGAGAGTGGGTTGACTTTACACAGGCACTCCACATTGGTGGCACAGTGGGGCTTTTCTGATTTGAGCCCTGCCCCACTGCCTAGAAGATTGAGGGTTTATTTAAGCCAGCTCTTTCTCACCCTGGTTTTTTTTGCCTTTTACCACCTTTTCGTTGATCATGTTTCTGCTCATTCTGACACCAGTGAAGTGTGGAGTGTGGCTTGAAAATGGCACAATCACTGGTTTAGGTCATGCAGTGTTATAAGATAGGGTGACCAGTAGCCTAGATGGCACATGCTGTGAGAGGGTGATATTCCCTCAACGGATTGACAGTGGTTTTAAATTCCCTATACTTAGACTCGAAGCTATGTATGGAGTTGGGCGAGACAACACCATCTGTATGCTTGTGTAATATTATGCGTAAAACATGAGTAATGCATGTGTGTGTATGTGGCGTGTGTTTGCAAGTTGGTATGGCGATGGTGTACTAGATGAATAGTTTTGAAACAAACCCTGACTCAAATGGCAATTCCCTGGGGATGGAGTATTTGTTCCCATTGTACACCCGCAGTCTGACTTCAACTGTTGTCCCGTCCCCAGTGGCTTCAACATAAAGGGTTTCTGTCCTTATTCACCTACTGTCTCACTCACTCCCTCTCGCTCTCTCTCTCTCTCTCTCACCCACTCACCTTCTGCAGGTACAATATCTCCACTGATGACTACGATCCGTGGAGAACCAACTCTTCTTACAATGAAAACCTGTGAGTCTCTACAGCCTATGTGTACCTATCTGCACACCAAAAACTTTCTGCATGCACACTCCACCAACTTTTGTGAGAAAGCTTTTGTATAAAGGTTCTACTTGATGTGTTCACTTGTGTAAAGGTTCTACTTGATGTGTTCACTTGTATAAAGGCTCTACTTGATGTGTTCACTTGTATAAAGGCTCTACTTGATGTGTTCACTTGTGAATGCAGTGTGGTTATCTAGTTTAAAACTGTGCTTTCATTTTCACCACCACCACTCAGTTATGTGCCTCTTCTGTAGTACAGGTTGACTGTATTATATTATAATTGAAGCATATTGTCCTAGTCCTGATCGCACGGTTTTTCGTATCCGCTCCCCCATCACGCAGAAACCATATGTCCACATCGGCGCCACACCAAACAAGCGCTCCGTCTCGCCATCAACACCGCAGTTTGGCCGACCTTCCAGGACCGAAGCCACGTTTCGAACTCCGACCCGCTCGCTCCTGACGAACTCCGAGGCCCGCAGCTGCGAGATACTCAACCTGAACGTGAGGGGAAAGAGGGGGAACATTGTTCAGACTTTACCCGCCGTCGAGTACGACTTCTTTCCGAATCGATTCACGGTGACTGAGGCCATGTCTCCATGTGCAGTGGACAGGTGGGCATAGTGTTAATACGGCGGCTCATAATATTATACCAGTTTGGTCACTAGAAAACAGAGACCTTAGTTGATCTGGACATGTTGCCATCAAACCCCTGTGCATGTGCAAACACATTTTTGTGTCTTGTGCATGCTAACTACTTACTCATTTATAGGTGAAGCTCTCGGGGCAGTGCTTGCTCTACAAGTGCTATGTAAATCACTAGAATGTTTTGTCATTCTCTCTCTCCACCAATAATTATTGCAGGATCTAAACACACACAACAACAACAGCCCAGCTGGGGACGGCAGGCAGGCTGCGATGCAGGGGAAGGCACAGGAGGTACGGGGATGTTATTGACGCACATACAGTTGTATCATGTTCGTCACAAACTGTTGTGTTTTTCTATTATTCTTTCTATATGTAATGCTAGCTACATAGTTTGCAGTAGGTCTTACGCTACACTAGCTACATAGTTTGCAGTAGGTCTTACGCTACACTAGCTACATAGTTTGCAGTAGGTCTTACGCTACACTAGCTACATAGTTTGCAGTAGGTCTTACGCTACACTAGCTACATAGTTTGCAGTAGGTCTTACGCTACACTAGCTACATAGTTTGCAGTAGGTCTTACGCTACACTAGCTACATAGTTTGCAGTAGGTCTTACGCTACACTAGCTACATAGTTTGCAGTAGGTCTTACGCTACACTAGCTACATAGTTTGCAGTAGGTCTTACGCTACACTAGCTACATAGTTTGCAGTAGGTCTTACGCTACACTAGCTACATAGTTGCAGTAGGTCTTACGCTACACTAGCTACATAGTTTGCAGTAGGTCTTACGCTACACTAGCTACATAGTTTGCAGTAGGTCTTACGCTACACTAGCTATACATAGTTTGCAGTAGGTCTTACGCTACACTAGCTACATAGTTTGCAGTAGGTCTTACGCTACACTAGCTACATAGTTTGCAGTAGGTCTTACGCTACACTAGCTACATAGTTTGCAGTAGGTCTTACGCTACACTAGCTACATAGTTTGCAGTAGGTCTTACGCTACACTTCCCCTCGTCCTCTGTCTACACAAACTGTTGTGTTCCTCTTCCCTCATGTAACAGACTATTAGTTTTCACGGGGTGATGTAATGTACATTTCACTGCTCCATGCCAGGTACTGACAGATCAAACATGGTACAAACTCCCGGCCCCAACGTGAACTACCCGACTCCGTACGACAAGACTGACTCCGACGATGGCCTGTTTAAGAATGCCGACGTTCTCTGGTCCTCGGCCGAGGCAGCGCAGGGTTCTGACGAAGACATTGCCGTGTTCTTTGCCAGTGCCGGCTACTACCAATGTGTCCGCCAGACCACGTGTGGCGATGAATCAGTCCAGGCTAAGAATCCAATGGACCAACTCCTGAACAATGCTCCGGCCTCGTTCGAGGGGGCGCTCCTGCGTTTAAAGAGGGGAACGTACTACTACATCTGCTCTCGAAACAACAACTTTACCAACAGGAGTCAGAAGGGAGTGATCATCGTCACCCCATAGAGGCAGTGTCATTGCAATTAGAACTGACTAGCATGTATATTGACTTAGTGTGTGTGTGTTCTGAACTGACCGTCTGAAACTCTATTCTCTTCCTTTTCTCTCTCTCTCTCCATCTCTGTCCCTTCGTTTTCTGATCATTGTCGTTTCTCCATTTTTTTTAACTTCGACAGTGTATGTATTCCAGGACTGTGCCAATGTTGTCTATACTATCGTGAGTAGTTGATGTTCACGTCTGATTTTTATATCACTGCATAATTATTATAGCTATATTTATTTTGGCCCCTGAGGACTTGTGTGTGCACTAAACACATCGATCGTACTACTGGAAGGTATAATTATAGTCACCACCCATTGCCACACGACGAGCCTCAAGCTACACATGTGTGCAGCAGACGACAGGCCAAGTATAATACCTTGCTTGGCCGGTCTTCTGTGAAGATTTTTTCTTTCGTTTTGTGAGTTTATTTTCGCGTGGTGTTGCTGGACACACCACGCCCACTTTTGTACTCGTGACCTCTCATCTCTTCCGATCGTTTTTTTCTTTTTTTTTCCGCACTTAATTGAGCACTCACTCTAAACATTGCAGTTTTTAACATAAACTTTACAGAATCAAAAATGAGATAAAACGCAGATGACGTGTAAGTATGATGATGCAAGTATATATACTGCTGGTTTTATAAAACTAAAACTTGAGCATGTCTTCAAAGTCTTGGAAGACTGCTCCGAGTTCATTTTTACCCATAACTGCAGGGTCCACCGTAACGGGGAGGGGTGGGAGGCAGATTGCTGGGTCAGCAGAACTGTAGACCTTCACAGTATACTGCCCAGCTAGAGTTTAGAAAGAGGATTGTTGGAGAGAAAGGGTTAAATTATAATGTGAAGTAGAAAGAGGAAGTGATTACGTGTGGGGTACAACGCAGTGCCGTGCTTCGGTTTTTAGAAAGTGAAGCATGCGAGCATCTAAAGAGTGCTGCTTTGGTGCACAATTCATTGCTTATAATCACGCTGGTGCATTATGGAGGGGTTAGTGGGGCTATCTCAAAGAAAGGGTAGAGCTTACGTGGACTGAGGCAGATGTCCCTGAAAGAGGCTCTGGAGAGATAGCCATTCTCTTTGGCAACCAGTGGAGCAATGGACTTGAACTTTATATCACCATCTTCACCTGCACACACACAATACACCACACAGTAGGAACAGGTGAGTGGGGGAATATAGTATATTTTACCTGAAATTTCCAGTTTCATCTGGCCTACTGAATATGCACGGCTGAAAACAGACACCTCTGCTATCTACACAATCGGGAAAAACGTGCAATAAGTTATTTCTATTTCTGAGATTCCATGATGAGATATTAGGCACTCAAGTGGAGTTACAACAGGTTAGGTGTACAAACCTTTTTCCCTGTTATAACCTTAGCAGGAGGGGAGACCGCCCACTGCAGCTCTCCTGGAGTGTAATCTACAAAAAGAGGCAGGCACACTCAATAATGAATACTCTAACACCCACAACAGCACCCAGGTGCCATAATGTTGCTGCTGACCAAGTTGGCAAAAGTGCAGCACAAACTTCACTACATCCTGGTATAATAGCTATATAGGCTGAGGTGCAGGATTCCACTGAGTTTGGTGCTCACATTTTTCTCTGAGAATCCTGGCAGCATGCAGCATACGTCGTCTGTCATCCAACACCTGAACCTATGCAGGCACATCTCAGATTAGCACCAGCACACACACACACACACACACACACACACAGATTGCCATATAGGGTCTTGACTGGATTTACTTCTTTACTTACCACGTCGTCGATGTCGGATGACTTCAGCAGAGCTATGTCGCAGAGTTGGTTGAACCCCTGGAGAATGAGAGGGAAACGCATCATTTCGACATAGACGGGGGAAGACCAGCTCTTGATGAGCTCAGTGCTTAGTTTACTGGTTTTCTAGTCACACAATTTCTACTGGCATAACGCAGTCCATCACTGAAGCAGGAAGTTAAGACTCACTCTCTGGACGAGGGGCTTGAGGTAGCGCTGCATCTCCAGTCTGTCAAACCAGCTCAACACTCCGTCCTCTGAACCAGAACACACACACACATCAACACACTAGATATGTATGTTGAGTGTTTCTTGGCCGCAGTAGCTACATACTTACCTACTCCAAAGAACTGGACTTCAGATAAAACAGCCGTTCTGTTGTCGCCATAGTTGTCTGCCACCACCAGCCGCCAGTACTGCACCAGAGGAAATTCATACAAGTTTCCTCTCCACTATCTTAAATGTGTGCCCCAAAAAGGTCTCCAGGAGACTACTCTACTTACTCTTGCACTGGTGTAGAAACCTTTGAAATCTTGACTTTCGGCTGAAAGACAAAAATAGTAGCATGTGTGTTTGTGTGTACTGGGAGGTGGTGCTGAGACTAACATGGTTGGTCCATAGTCTCAGGTCCAATGGCATCTGCGGTGAACTTTTGAACCTGACTCCACGGCCCACTGGGGGAGGGGAGAGGGGAGACATGAGTAAGTCCCTTTATCTTGAAGTTGATAAAAATATCATACTTACGCAATGTTTTCGGCTGTTTCAACTATGAAGTTGTGGACCATCTGTTTATTGTCCCTGTAGAATTGAAAGGGTAATGTATACAGTACATATGTAGCTTTATAGCTATATATAACTCACCATCCAGAGAGACGAATGCCGGTCAGGGTGTACTTGGAGCCGAGGTCAAAGGCCACCCAATTGTAGCCACCTGAGTCTGGGATCTTCCAGTACGAATAGGAGTCATCTGAAATGTGAGGAGTCACACGTGTCAGAGTGAGAGCACATTCGTCTTTCGTGTTGTATTGCGTCTTTTAAGAAGTATAAACGGCAAAGGGAAGGTCTAGCGAAAGACTAGGCAAATCTACACCAGCGTTTAAGATTCAATATCAACAGAAGAGATAAGGCTTCTACGTAGTAATTATTATACAAAGGCAGGGTCTGAACGTACTGTCCAGTAGACAGGTGTTGGGATGCTGCTTGGACCACCCGCTGCAGTACACCTCATCGGCCTTTGTCCAGCTCATCCTGTTCGTCAGCAGTGGATACGTGACTGCGTGGATTAGTGAAAAGTCAGTATTTGTGAGAGCTCTGAAAGTGAACTCTGTTGTCTCGGCATGTGTAAACAGTGATACTGCAGGTATGGCTCAACAGATACCTCACACGTTTATTTCTAGCAACACAACACAACATTGTGAAGGGCTCTATCAACAGAGTTAGTAAAGCATTACTTAGCAAGGAGCAGTCTAGCTAGACTTTATCTTAGACTTACTGCTGAATAGATCTCCGGTCAAATCTCTGCTTTCCTTTCGCTCCAAAAGTGCCTATATATACACACACATGCACACAGATAAAAAAATCACCAACAACTCTTGCCGGAATCTTTACCTGTGGGATACGTGGGGATTTCCCCTCCAAGTCTCTGATCAGGGCCCGAAACTCGTCTCTCTTGGCCTCGGGATGTTGCATGACAATCCCAACTGCCGTCTGCAGAGATACATCACATGATACATCACATGACTAACAAAATACACCATTCCATAGGAAATTTCCGGCGATGGGTAAAATTTATTCAGTTGTCTCAGGGCAGGAGAGGGGAAGAAGAACGCTAAAATGTCTTCTAACAACACCTCAGCTATACTGAATGCAGATGGACACGTTCCAACATGCTTCAGTCCAGATTAGTGCTGCAGGTCAGGCCTTGCAAGTGCGAATGCTATGGCTAATATAAAAAAAAATTGGACTGAATACCTCTCCATTGGCACTCTGTTGACTCAATTTGGCTCCAAACTCCAGTAGAACTCGAGCAACCTCCTTTCTGCATGGATATAGAGCACGCACACACACACACAGATAATAGCTACTGGGTTGATCTTTCAGAATCAAAGTTTGTTAGCCCACCTAAAAAATCTAACTGCTTCATGGAGGGGACACGTTCCTGCATACAGCACACAGAGCGTCAAAAGACTGTATGGTACGTAATATGTGCCAGATACTTACCTGACGCTCCATCGAGACAGTTTGGATCCGTCCCAGCATCCAATAGGACCTCAACTATCTCCTTACGCCCTAAGAGCAAACACACACACACACCAATACTCTCAATGGGTGGTCACGTGTCTAGTATGACATGCACACTGATTGAACGGTTACATTGGTAACCTAACCCTGAGCACAGTATCCAGGAACTGAGGTGGAGTGTGTGAGTGATTGATAAACTGCCTTGCTACTCACCGGTGCGTGCAGCCTCGATAATGGCCTTTGTTTCACGGATGACACCTGGTTCTGCATCTACCAGCAATGACACTGCCTCTATGTGGGGAAGGGAGAGAGGTGTAGGAATGAACAGAGACAGAGACAGAGGGGGAGAGCAAAGTTATCACACTCCGTGACTGCAGAGCAAAGATTAGTCTCACACCAGAGAGAAGAGAGATACATTAAGCTCTGCAATTCTCTACCAACCTTTCTTGTTGAAGCGAACGGCGAGATCAAAGGGAGTGTCACCTTCTCTGTTCTTGTCGAGGACACAGGCATTGTGTTGGAGGAGTTTCACGAGAGTCAGTGTCTTGCCAGCCGGGCAGTATTGGCAGGCAAAGTGCAGTGGCGAGTTCCCTTCGTTATTGGGCAGACCAACCTGAGCACACCCACACACACACAGATATCACGCCCGTGTAGGGTAATGTGAGATCACGATCTCTATGAATACAATTAGGCCACACACCCACATTGAATGGCGTTCCAGATCATGCACAGCTGGTCAATAACCAATCCAATTGCTATGCTTGCAATTTAACGAGAAAGGAAAATATTAGCCCATGTATAGTTTACATACCGGCAGCAATGATAGCTTTACCTTTCCTCCACCATTGGCAATCAACAACTCAACGATGTCAGAGCGATTCTGCCATGCTGCCATGTGCAGGGCCGTGTTCCTATAACAAGGAAACAGACTATATACTTACATCTGCAGTAAGACCTATGACGCAGTGTATGTTTTAGTGCAGCTATGTGATGCGTATGCTTACCCTTTTAGGTCGCTGGATCGTACATTGGCCGAGTACTGCAAAAGAACGTAGACTATGTCTCTGTGTCCGTTGAGAGTGGCCAGAATTAGAGGGGTTGCCCCGTCGTTGTTGACAGTGTTAATGTCCACGTGGAGTGGGGGCTGTTTTCTCTCGACCTGAAGCGGTTGTTCGGTCTCGGTGTCATTACTGTCGTCCAGAAATTCTCGCGAAAGTAGCCTCTTCAGACGATTCTGCCCCTTCAAAATTGCCTGTGGTTGGGACAAATAGTGGCTAATACAAACTCCAGGGGAGCGAGCATCAATGGTTTGGAGTTTTTGTTTACCAGTGCTAGATAGTTTACTTTGGTGCGTGGTACTCTTTCTGGGATTTCATTAACAACTTTGCAATTCTTATGCTATGTACGTATATTATGCTTCAAAATGTTCTATGCCTAGACACACACAACACTAGCATCAACTCCGATTATGGTAAGAGTGAGAATGGTACATTTCGGTACACGAGATGTGACAGCTATTGTTCATATACGTGCATGATTCAGGTGAATCGACAAGTGTTTGTTTTAAACTGGACAACATGTTTGTTCAACAGCAAAGAGAGTTGCCCAAATATAAACAGGATCACTCTGAATATTATCACACATGGATTTGTATGGATAGTGGGTACTACATATGTGTCATATACAAACCACATACAAATCATAATTTAGGGGCATTTCCATTTCTGGGATAATTCACTAGTGCAAGCAGCTCGCCTTCTCACAGAAGAACATGCCCACAGCCTACTAGGAAAGTGCCCATGAAGTGATCAATTGCCCCATTGACTAACTATATTGTGGTCAACTTGATTACCGTTGACATTTGGCATCGCTGCACTGCACGAAAGTTATGATGTGTATTCGAGAGACTTGCAAACTACGTTTTGTGTGTAAGTGCGATAGTTGGGTGTTAGATGCAGAGTTTTATCTGGTGTTTAGATACAAACAAGTTGATTGGTAATTCAACGACCTTAAATTAAATTATTTTGACACGTGTGAATACGTGGGCTGGTCTAGGAATACCTAAAATCATTCCGTTGGGGTAAATATTTGCAGAAAACCACTGGTTTGCCACACTCAGAAGACCTACAACTGTGCCACTGTTGGATTTCCCCATGCATTCTCCAGTCCCTCTAATGTTGCCATTATAGGGCTGGTTGTTTTGTTAACCTTGGGTTGCTAAGAGGGTTGTTGAGCACACATAGTTGCTTCTGTCTGTCACACCTAGCAAGCTTAGTCCTAGCGTTAGACTACACGGTAGAATGACATCCTTACATCTATTATTGACTGTAGCATATTACCCACAGAAGGCTATTGAGCTACAGATCAAAATGTATTGGTTTGCTCTGATCATGTAGGTGGGCAGGGCACTAGCTATTGAGTCTCACAGTAATGAGTGTGTGGGACGATCCTATACACACCAAGCTCTGAATACGCCCACACTCAAAAGCACTACAGAGAGGCCAACATTATATACGACTACATAGTTGAAGAGAATAGCTTTACGCTCCCTCCCACTCGCAAATCTATATATGAAGCCTGGTAATGGCTTCACGAGTGGGTGGAACTGTAGGATAGTGGGGTGTAGGAGGATTTCTTTTTCTATTGTATATTATAGCAGTTCAGTGGAATAGCTTATAGTAAGGAAGCTTTCTATGGAAAATGATGTCTTACTGTAAGAATCCCGCCCTAATACAGTCAAAAGCGGCGCGTGGCTGACAGGGGGACTAGCTAGCTATGGGTAATGTCACAACACAATTACAATCCTGAACTCCAACAAAACATAGTTATTATGCAAGAATAAAAGCTCGCTGACGGGGACGGGGTGTTAGAAGATACAAGGGAACATGATCGAAGGACCTCCGCTACCTCGTCGGCTAGCTACGATCTCTACCACAAAGACTGAGTGAAACTGACTTACTTCCACTTTGCTGAGGTTCCCAGCGGCTGCGGCGTCAAGCAGTTGCTGCTCTTTGCCCATTTTCAGATGCTTTTCTCGCCAGATAGAGATCGCTTCGCTTTTTACTGCACTGCTGCCGAGGTCGTTATTTCATACGCATGCGCATTAATACCAAAACTGTACGCATGCGCACTAATAACAACTGTATTGCTAAATTTGCGAGCCACTGAATGTATAGAATTCCCAAGAGCCTTGGGGGATAATAATCATTATACAAAAGTAGCTACATCACGTGACTGAAAGTCGCAATGCTTATCCCAGCCAGAGACCAGACACTCAAAGTAACCCTTCTTTAAACGTTTTCCCTCTTTCTCTTCTTCTTCATTCTTCGACGGTTAACTGACTGTTGAACTTACATGCTAATCGGTCACCATGAGAGTGTTCTCAAGGACGAGAATATAGTGTGGTCTGATGGACTCTGTTTTATAAACCACCAGCTCGTCGTAGTTCAGAGCAGAGCGTTTCTTGGGCAACTGGTCACAAACCTTCCCATACACAGAGTCATAATCACGAGGAGGTCCCTTAAGTGATGGGTTATTCTCGTGCAAGATATACTTGCGTCCGGGAGCGATGTCACACACCAGCAAATAGCGGTGTGCCGATGTCCAAGTGTCTGGTGCTCTTGAGCGAAGGGGGTACTCGTAGGCCTTCGAAGAGTTTGCTGCAAAGTAAAACCCCTTTCCAAACCTCTGCCACGAGCTTGAGCTTATCCGTTGAGGGTCAAAACCTTTCCTCGCGATCCCACAAATCCCACATTGAGCTTTGGTGCACGGGTCGAAGTATTCCAGTATGTCGCATTTGAGCTGTGTTCCGTGATAGTACTGTTCCACGTCACCGTAGTCTGGTGACAGACCAGCTACATACTGGTTAAATCTCTGCTCCAGTGCCGGGTTAACGATTCTTAAAACTTGACGGATTCCCGGAAGTTTTCCCTTCTTGGAACACCACGTCGTTACAAACTGCCGTTGAAGTGTCTTATATTCGCCACTTGTAGTAGGTATATTCACTACTCCACACATTCCTGCATGATGTAAAGAGGATATACCTTCTGCTCACTTTTGTTCGTCTGCATGTATACTCAATTTACAGGATCATTAACATACACATAATATTTAAAATGCCTACCAAAGGTCACATGACTACATTCGTGGCAGTGAATTTTAGAGGAAACAATTTTCATGCTATGATTGTCCCATTACTATCCCACACATTTTAAATTTTAGGAGCATACATACATACCTTCTCTTGTTGCTTCCATGAAGTGGTCCCAACTGCAGAAATTATGAAGTTCTCCTCTTTTTGTACACTCACCAAACAGACAGTAACTGGAGTCTACATAATATGTATTATAGTAGCATGACTGGTTGTTTACACAATGCAAATACCTATATACACACTTACTGAAACGTTTTGCGTGATCAGAGCAACAAAATCTAGAGTTACAACGCCTCTTCTCTCGACAGCCAGGAAAGCGACAGAGAAGTGAATGTGTAGCTCTAGATCCTGATGAGGACGCCACTGAGTCTTTAAACACAGCACCAGTGTCTTTGTCATCTACCTCACCTGGAAGATTAGCTACCAAACCACGAATCAGATTGCAGAGTTATTCATGTGCAATGATAGAGGTGTGGTTTGTGAGACTAGGTAAGGAATGCTCAGTGCAGTATCACAACAGAGTAGGAATTTGCATTTTCAGGTGGGATGATGTAAGTTTAGTATAACAGTGCTAATACCTTTTTCAAAGGATGGTCCATCCTTAGCAACAGCACTGGACTGCTGGGAGAGATGACTTACACAATAGTCGTGGACTCTAGTTCCTTCAACATAGCAAGGCAACAGGGAAAACGGCATGTATAAAGAGAAACTGCAGACAGTAATGATAAACAGCATGCACTCCCAAATCGAGCAGCCAGCTATAATACTGACTAGTATACCTTGGGGAATCACTGCTAATGGTGGCGTTCTCCCATGATGCAGTCCGTATCTGTTCCAGTAATCGCTGCAGCATTTGTAGGTGCAGAAATCTACGTGGAGCCCGTCCTTTGTACAAGCAATGAAGTCTCCCTGGGCCAGCCGAAAACACTGAGAGCATACAACTGGCTCGTTACGGCTCGCGACGCTAACACATACGGTCTGAAATGTAGTTTGTGGGGCGACTGCCGATGACGGCGTCTTCCCGTGATTATGAAACCCGTAATTGTTCCAATAATCGTGGCAGCATTGGAGAGTGCAGAAATCGAGGTGGTATCCCTCTCTCGTACAAGCAACGAAGTCTTGGGGCACCAGTCGGAAACACTGAACGCATACAACCGGCTGGTTACGGCTGGTGAGGCTCGCGGGGTTGATTGTTGGTAGGTCCATAGCTATCTAGCTAACCACTAAATCCTGACCTGCAGTAAGTCGTCCACTGAGCTCGTTCAGCTACACGCAATATGGATCGCAAACCCGACGTCAGAGCACCTCAACCTTGAGCGGTATATATCACAGGCGTTATGTCATGTATCATAGCTAAAGGGGCGGAGCGCGAAGTTTGTGCGCGTGCGTAGTATCAAGAATGCAATTAAGTTTCCGTTTGCCACAATCATTGAACAGAAGCAAAATTATTATTGCCACACAACATAGTTACTAACGGCCATAGTGTTTCTGAATGCCAGAAGGAGGTGTTCCCCACCATCTAGAGCCGCTTGGAAATCCCGTTCCATTCTAGAGTAGGAGGTGGACAATTTGGGAAACGATACACTAGCAGTGGACACTGTAGAATACAAGAGGAGTTCGTCGTCTCTGGTGACTCCACTCAGGTCAGCACTGGAGTCATTGTTTACCACGGTAAGAATCCTTCCCTGAATGGTGAAAACATTGACACCTTAACGTTAAGGGATTGAAAGTGTCCTTTACTCGGAGGTGCATAGGTACATAAAACACACTGCTTGGGTGGAACCACGGTGGCCATATAGAGAAGGCCCTTTATCAGATGCTTTAAAGGGTAATTACTTACCGCAGTGGGAAATACACCCAAACCAAAGTCACCATCCATGTGAAACTGTGAGGGATTCAGGATTAGTCGGATGTGAGTAGCCAGTGGACACTTGTCTTCTACTATTATACAAGAATAAAACATTACATCATGTGTATAATATAGAGAGCACGTAATTTGCATGTACCGTAAGTGAGAAAGTCTTTCATACTAGGAAAATCATTGTTTCTCCACAAGGTCAGCATTGGTCTTGTTTTATCCATAGTACTCTGCTCAAACCAGTTTTTTTTGCTGTTAATTTTATCCTCGTTCAGATGGGTGATGTGATCCAGTAATTTCAGGTCTCCCGACCTCAACGCATCATGGGCTGGGGTACCAACTTCAACCCCCAGCATTCGGAGCTGGATTTAAATTTTTTTACACTTCCTATAATTATATATAGCTCCTGAGGCCTTAAGACTTACCCCAGTTTCACCTGGAAAGTTTGCTGTAATGATACCAAGGGATTGTTTTGGTCTCTTCGCGATAGTACACATTATTATTTTTCTCTCTGAGTGGATAGAACGAAAGAGTCAAAAATAAAGGGATTTCGTTTACTCTCATCCCAACACAAGTTATAGTGAACTACCCACTTACGGTCATCTGTGCTCCCTGATTTCTTGGTCGCGAGAGCCGGCCCAGTCCCTTGCCTGTACACTTTCCTCTGAACTGGTCTCCCAACCCCAGCCCCTTCCTCCCTGGGCTCCAAACTGTGGGTACTCCTTGCAACAGCTGGAGGACTGAATGGAAATCGGGCAATAATCACATTAAGAACAGAGGCAAAGACTATTATACCCATTGTGTAGGCCAGTGTGTATGTATTTTCTATAGGGACCCATCCAAACAAGATCAGACAATTAATTTGAACATACATACTTTTCCTCTATCTGAACATGTTCAGCAGGGCGGTGTCCACAGTACACACAAAAGAATTTGTTATCAGAACGATATTCCTCTGGAGGCACATATTTGGAGCACTGGCAGTGTTGACACTTGCCCCGCTTTATTCCCTGGGAGTCTTTCATTAGTGGTACAGCTCTGAGCTAAATGAGAATCAGAAGAACGGACATGATTGTTGCACAGTCAGTGCAACGGATCAGCGGATAGTACATGCTCACAATCTTTTGCAGTTTCTCCTGAGTATGTACCAACTCCCTGTCCTTTGCCAGCATTAAGCCACTCTCCTGTAGTCGGGGTGACTATATACACACAGCTACATAATACTCTAGACTACACACTCGCTCTCTCATCTCCTGCTCTCTCCTGATAGTCTCTTCTGCCCTTGTTAACTGTTCTTCCTATACAGTGTTGCGAAATTGAAATTTTAAAGAGAAAGGAAACATCCTTTACCATTTGCCTCAGATGCTGCTGACCCTCAGCTAGCTCCCTGTCTTTACCCTGCACACAAGGTGGAGAAATTGAAGTTGGATTTTGGTTATGCAATGTTAGTCATGCTTTCTATTCCGTTAGCTATACCTGGTTTATAGACAGTAGATCTTGCATACGGGATTGGGCATCAGCATTTTTTGTCACTAGGTCTCGGAGAACATGTTCCAAATTCTGGAAAAATGGAAAGCAGAAACTTTCAAACCCTGCCACCCATGAAATGTGCATGTCTTGCTGAACAGTGATCGATCGGTAATGTGATCCTTACCTGGTTCCTAGGTTGGCTCTGAAGAGTTCTTACCATCTCACATTTGTTCATCTCACTCTCGTGGCGGCTGAAACAACCTCTGGCCTCATCCAACAGACTCAGCACCTCGCTAATGCTTGGACGTTTGTGAGGACCATTGTGCAGGCATTGCTGGATCAACCGAACAAGAGGGTGGTCTCCACGGAGCTGGCCACAGGCGCGGAGTTGCTCGTTCACGTGTCGCATGTACTCACTGCGTCGCTGGAGCTCAGTGCGAGCTACCAGCAGCCCACTGTTCTCGTCGAGATAGTTGGGAGAAAGAGGATCGCAGGGGAAGACTTCGCCGATAGTGAAAATGGTGACAACTCCAAGAGAGAAGACGTCAATACTGGTATTGTACCTCGACTTTCCAGCATTTGATTGGGTCGGCTCAAAGGCCTCTGGAGGCATGTACACTAGCGCCCCAGGCCCCTTTGTCATGGTGACTGCAGCTCTAACACGGGGCACAATACGAGCCACGCCCAGGTCAGCTATCTTGGCCACCATCCCCGAGTCCAGGAGAACGTTTCTGGCGGACAAATCGCGGTGGATGACGGGCGGCGCCTGCTCGTGGAGGTATGCTAGGCCGCTCGCCACATCGTGCAGCACGGAGCACTTGAGAGCCATGGTGAAGAAGGATAGCGGCGTGACGGCGCCGGACGGAGGGAGCGGATCAGGAACCAGCAGGTCATGAAGGCTCGTCAGCAGTCGCTCCATTACGAGAGCTGGCAGTCGGGAGCTAGGGAAAAAGGTGACACCTAGAAACTGGACGATGTTCGGATGACGGAGAGTGCTCATCAACTGACATTCCTTCACGAACTCGGTTGCAGCCTTGGGTAGATCAACAGTCGTCCCGTCTCCTTCTTGTAGGAAGGCGTAGATGGTTTTGGCCGCTGCGCCCACGGGAAAAGACACCTCCTCCACTTTGCCATAGGCCCCGCCGCCAATTCTGGTGCCAGTGAGTTGAACGTCGGAGAGGACGAACGGTTTCAGCCCCGGATAATCGCGAAGAAAACGTTCAGCCATGATTCGATTGCACCTCGTCTGTTGCGCCACGCCCACGCCGTTGCGCTGCGCGCATGCGCACACGGAAATTACTGGTGGGCGGGGGATCCAGCAATCGCCGGGATGGATCGGCTGAAAGTTGTCTTCTTTTCTAGCCTACAGCGCTCGACTTACCCAGACGTGTGCGTCCAGTGCCACAGTCGCACCACTGGGGGATACACAGCGACGACAAACGAAGGCTATCAGCTGAGGTTCTGCTCCCCCCAGTGCAGTCATGCCTACTGGGACGAATACGCGAAGTTCTCGCAATCTCCGTCAACTTTATACAACACACAGCAAGGTCACTTTCAATGCATTTTGTAGGCTATGATTCACTTTGTGTCTAATACATTTTTGAAGGGTTTTCTCCTCATTATACTGTACAGGTGTCCCTAGCGCGAGTAATGAGCTACTCCAATATGAATAAACATATATACACCTGTGAACATTAGGTGGAGGAGGAAGAGCTACTCAAGCAGTTTCACAAGGAATTCTATTTGTAACTCAAAGGAGAACCAGCTCGCCAAATACCCCACAATCTAATTCGGGGGCTCGGCTGTGTCGTCTTCCTGGCTGCACCAAGCCTTGCTACGTCGAGCGAGGCAGAGTCCATGACTACTGTAGCTATAGTCACGCAAGCGAGGATGCAAGATCACGTCGTACTGTGGAAATTATTATAGCTGCTTCTGTTATATTCTTTCTCTTTATTGTACTGTGGTCTTTTCTGTTGTAGAACATTTGAGCACTTGAGTTTTGCTGACACTGTGCTGTGCTGAATAACATTTCTTCACCGCTCTGCCGTAAACGTCCCCTAAGCGCGTTACCCCGACCCATTGAAATGTCGAAGAACATTGATCGTGTGAGCGCCTTTCTTCGCGGGAGTAATTGTTGGAAGACTGTCCATATCACAAAGTCCTTAGAAGTATAGTATTCTTAGTTGACTTGGTATAAAAAGTCCTGATGTTCAACTGGTGTCCAACACTCGTTCAGTTCAAGGGAATTGCAAACGGGACCCGAGACGGGGAACGATGATTTAGCTAGCACAGTTATCCTAGGACAGTTTTCTGAATAGCCAACCATTCAGACGAAAATTGCTTCTGTCGCCGGTTGCTCAGCCGATCGCGGTATAGCCACACCCTCCCTCAACAAGAGGAGAGAGGGTGTGGCTCATGGAGCGGGGGTAGGGCGGTCTAGAAAACTGGCCGACCCACTGTTTCGGAAACGATGGACCGTGTAAGCCGTGGTGTGAGCCGAAGTCTGAATGCCTTTCTTGATACGCTCACTTCCGCGAGGGCGTCGGGCCACCAAGTCGTGTGCATTCAATGTCATGGACGCGTATCGTCGGAAAGCTACCTCACTACTCATGCTAAGGGATTCAAACTTGACTTCTGTTCTCGTAAATGCGGCCACTCATACTGGTACGAATACGGCCAACACCAGAAAACGCCACCAGCCGTCCCTCAAGGTGCGTTTGGTCCACAGCTACGACACACCCGTCGGTGCTTTCCTCCCTCTGCAGGTCCTCGTACGTGCAGACTTCCCGGATGCAACAAGCCTTGTTTTGTAGAGGGGACTAGAGTTCACGACTACTGTGGGCGTTCCCATGCCCAGCAGGCGAATGCAGTTGCAGCAGGGGCCGTTGCAGGACCACAAACCTACGGTTCACACTCCTGCCACTCAGTTTATGGTGAGTGCAAGGCAGTTTTGGGCAGAGTCATATGTATTTGCAAACCATGGGAAAGGCCAAGGCAGTCCTGTTTATATTGGCTTTGTCCTGGTGTTCCAAATGAGGTCAGAGAAGTCAGCTGCCAACTACAGTGTATAATGAAAAGCGCGCACTAACTAAAGTGCAAACCCTCGGCGAACTGCGCATGCGCGGTACCGCTAATTGACGGGGGCTGGCGCGTATATACCCACAGTCTCCCGTAAAATGCCTGCATTACACCCATGTCACACAATTGTCAGAGTAGCTATAAACTATCCATCCTACTCTTGCAGGCCCGATCTATTTCTACAATCGCGGAGAGCCGTACTATGAATTTACCAACTTCTATGAAATTATGGTCTGAATCGAGGGCAGGATGGCTCACAACGGAGCACTACTTCCAGGCCCAAAAGTTGTCGGGACTCCGCTGGTTCGCACCATTCGCTCATGGAGCGAACCTCGCGATGACGTGACAAGTCCCGCGACCCTCGCTACACCCCACTGGCGTCGCAGTGACGGGGAGGAATGAAGGAAGACATCATGTTCAAGGCTCTGCAGGCAAAGTTCAATAACACGAGAAACTCAAGCGGAGCGGTGGGCACTAAGACAGGCAGTGGGGAGCGCTCTCCCACGACAGCTATGGGGAGATGGTGGGGATGGTTCGGGGAAGAGAACGACTCGGAGCATGTCATGAGACTACGAGACGATCTGACTCCAAAACCAGAAACCTCTCACCAATCCAATAACCATAACCGGCATCACTCTCCCACTGGGCAGTGCATTCTCACAGAACCACTTACCTTCACTCAGCATCAACCACTGCAGAAGTTGATCGGTCCACAAAGCCGCAAGCTCACAGTCCTTCCCAGACCAAGATATGGGAAACAGCACAAGATCGAGAAGTGAGCTACAAAGTCAGTCCGCCTTCCAACAGAATCCTGCCCATTACAAGGCCCAAACAAGAGAATATCACACATCCAAGTATCAGCAGCATTGAGAGTGAACGATTTCTCTGGCATCCAAACTACCCCCACTTCTGAGCTAGTAGTACCAGGAGCCGTTGTTATCCACATCCACAAACAACTGCAATACTCCCAGATTCTGTTGCATCCAAAATACCGCCAGGTTTCCATAAACAACCACCCAAACCAGACGTGGCATCAATCCCAACAGGAAACCCCATCGATTTGTAACTGCCATGACATGAAGTACGTATCAGCCAACATTTATAATGTCTGAAATTTTGATGCGGATGCATCAGCGCGAGCCGAATGGATCCCGCGCGTGAACATTCGTCCCGACCATATAATAGCAGCGTCCGTGGGGATCTGCAGCCTGGAAAATGGCGTACATTCAGTGAACTACCAATACGTGACTGTCGGTTCGACGATTTTATACGAGGACGGACACTCGCGACCGTAAGGGAAGAGCATGGTCTTTGCGTAAAGTGCAGATGTATTTCGGAGGGCTTTTTGACCAGGACCAATCAAGGCCATCAACTCATGTCTGTTCTTTACAGTGCCGCTTGATACTATACAGAAACAGTATGAAATGCAACCCACTTGCATATGGAGTACAACACCGAGTGCAGTTAGTAGACTCGCAGTTTGCGCAGCCAATGTGATATTAGTATTTTGCCACAGCCATACTTGCTGTGTATAGAAGGTCTTGCATGCAAGAAGTCATTGTACTACAGTGATTCCCTTTATGTAGGTGTATATGCCGTACTTTCTGGGTGACCAATAGGCCTGTTAAGTCGAGGGATTGAGGGCTGTATGATTATTGCCGGGCAGACCATGCACAGAGCAGGATGCAGCAACTTAGACCATCGAGTGAGTAAAAAATAATAACCAATTTCCAAATCATATAATATTTTCATCTTCATAACAAAGTAAGACTAGAAGAGTTAGCATTTGACGTGCCGAGTTTGGAAGACTCAAAAACCAAATTACAAAATCTGGGATTCAGAAAAAGGAGAGCTTCCCCGCAAAAAAGCATATTTAAAAGTATCAATCCACAGCTGGATCAAATATTCAACAGCACATGTCTCCGGATTGCCAATTGTTTCAAAGGGAAATAGAGCAGCTATTTCATGGGACATATCTCAGTGTTGATCAAAGGAAGCACCCTGACCTCAAGATGAGGATGTAGAGTTGCAGCATATCACGAGGGCTTTGCACCCCAGCAGATACGCACCCACCGAATGGCAAAGGTCGGAAGCGGTTTCTATTTTGCCACCACTCGCAAATCTTATGATTACCCGCTTCACTGTATCCGTGCCCACGTCTAGCGACGAATGCCCCGGATAGCGCGTGTCGGATGCAGTGGTGTGCGACGTCGCCCCTGGACGAAAAAGCATATCAAGCGCGAGAATGCAGCTTCTCTTGAAGGCACACACAGGTTCGACTCGGTCATGTGGGGACGAGCGAAAATCACGCAATACAGATTCTGGACAGGAAAGACTCATCCCATGAATTATGATGAAGTTGTGGTCTATCGTTCGGAAGCAAGTTATCGGACCACGACTATATTCCTTCTCCTTCAACACAGCACTGGGCGGAGCCCCTCTCACATTGTGTGACACATCTACGTTAGTTATGTAGACTAGTAGAACTAGAGCAAGTCAAAAGCTTTGTGCTGCACACCTGTAGCACAGTTGCATAGTATACATATATCTCATATAGCACAGAACACCAGGCTAGGTAATCTGTACTCACCACCACGAAAATCCAACGGACGCGAGTGAATGTGTGGCAAGGCACCCTGCTGAACTCCTCAGTGCTGGGAATTACAGTACCAGCCCTTCATTGGCCCAGAGACTATGATTATTTGTGGTGTCTCCTGGAGGGGACTTTAACTCCTGATAAAATTTTATCAATCTCACAGACACTCCTGCACACAGTACCCCACACCTCATCCCCATTCCCTAGCAATTAAACAAGGGAAGTCCTTGAACGTCCGCTTAGATCCGCGCGCGCAGGTCTGACGTCGGAAACCGCGAGAAACGCGAGGACTATAAGTCTACGTAAAGGAAACGTTAGCGTGACCGCATCTGTATATGTCACGTAACTGTGCACGCTATCGCGACGGCGGCCTGCGGTTTAAGAAGGTTCTACCTTGTTCACTGTGGGTGCGCATATGGAGACGAACGTATCTAAAGGATCTAGTTAAGAAGGCATAGAAGGATCTGGACACGAGCCGTGTCGCGTCCTCAGGGTCACACGCGTTTTACTGGAGGAGGTACTTCCGCCACACGACCAAACAGCAAGGCTACGACACCTGGTTTTCGGTAGCCTCAAGTGTGCGGAGCGACTATTGGGAAGGAGCGAGTGCGGAAGTGTGGCGAAATCCACCAGTGTTCATGCAAGAGCGGTTTTAGTCCAGTATCTTGTTGTACCCGTCAGGTCCGGCCACACTAGCGCGTGAGACGTGTCCTCTACGAACAAATTATGAGCGCGTCGTTCGTCGCTCGTGCACCGGTCCCGCAAGTGCCGTCTGCCCAGTGCTGCAGTAGAGCCATGTATGGGACCGGGAAAGGAGGAAACAGGTCAAACAGTTCACGAACCTACGGTAGCGGGCGCCTACCATGACCCGAGCCAGCAACGGACCGCATGTCACACTCCCGCGAGAGCGGGAGGAAGATGGGGAGCGAGGGGAAGGACCACTGGGATGCAGGCAGGCTCACATTCGGTGAGTCTCCTGAGTACTAGTACACTACACTTCATTGTTTATTCTAAACTGCACTGTGCAGGATGGGGAACGATGGTAAGACCAGACAGGCCGAATCTATTCTACAACACACGTGGAGAACCGTACTATGAATCACTACCTTCTATGAGGCCATAGTCGAAATTGACGGCCAAGATTGGATAACAACGGAGCACCTACTTCCAGGCCCAAAGTTTGTGGGACTCCGCTGGTTAAGCACCAGTGCCTTTGGATACCTTTCGCCCGTGGGGAGATGAGCATACTAAGAGACTCTAACACGAGAGAGGAGGTACTCGGGAAAAGGAGCACCTTCCCTTTGACCCCTTTAGAGGTCACACTCCCCAAAGAGAGTAAGAAACAAGGGCACTCGGACGACCCTCCCCCATCTTGGGAAGGGGGATAGGATGGGGAAGGAACGAGTGGGGGCGCGTGGGGGGGGGGGGGGGGGGGGGGCGGGGCGGGGGGGTACGGTTAGGGGGGGCGGGGGGGGGGGGGGGGGGCGGGGGGGGGGGCCGCCGTGGGGGGGGGGGGCGTTTGGGGGGGGGGGGGGGGCGGGGGCGTGTGGGGGGGCGGGGGGGGGGGGGGGGGGGGGGGGGTGGGGGGCCGGGCCGCGGGGCCTGGGGGGGCGGTGGCTGGGGGGGCTGCCGGGGGCGGCGTCTCCGCGGGTGCGGGGGGGGGGGGTGGGGGGGGGCGGGGTGGGGTGCCGGCCGGGGTGCGGCGGGGGGGGGGGCGCGTGTTGGGGCGGGGTGGGCGGCCCGGGGGGTGGGGCCCTTTCGGCGCGGGGGGGGGGGGTGTGCGCTGGGGGGCTGGCCGTGGGGGGGGGGCGGGGGGGGGGGGGGCTGCCGGGGGTGTGGGGGGGGCGGGTGGGGGGGGGGGGGGGTGCGGTGGGGGGGGGGGGGGGGGGGGGGGGGAGGGGGGGGGGGCGGGTGGGGGGGGGGGGGGGGGGGGGGGGGGTGGGGGGGGGGCGGGGGGGGGGTGGGGTGGGGGTGGGGGGCGGGTGGGGCGGGCGGTGGGGTTCCAGGGGGGGGGGCGGTGTGGGGCTTCGGGGGGCCGGTGGCGGGGAGCCAATCCTTTCTCTCCTCTCCCCTTTTCCGTTCCGTTCTTTCCTCTCACAACTGTCCCTTCCCCCTCTCCCCTTCCCCCCCTCCCCCTTTCCCCCCCCCCCTTCTCCTCTCAAACTCAAAAAAAAAAACAAAAACAAAAAAATAAGATAAACCCAAACAAAAACCACACGAAACACCCAAAAAAAAAACATAAAAAATAACCAATCACTGGTTTCAAGCTCTTGCAGAAAGTTCTCGCTCAACACCAGCACCTCAAGCGGATGCTGGTGGGCACAAGGACAGGCAGTTGGTGGAGCGCTCTCCCTACGGACACAGCTACTGGGGAGATGGTGGGGATGGTTCGGGGAAGAACCGACTCGGAGTACTGCTCATGAGACTACGAGACGATCTGACTCCAAAACCTGTAGTTCGAGCTCCTTCTCCCAAACTTCCAATCCATCCTGGATCTCCCCGCTGCTCATCTCCAGTCAAAAATCCTCCTCAGAAAAAGGCCCCAGTTGAAAGTGAATCGGCAAAGCAAGAGATTGAAGAGTGGCACGAGCTGAAACCTCTTTCCAAGTTAGCACCTTCACAACAGCCGAATCAAGATGGGCCCAAACACGGCCCACACTCCGAGCAACCAACACAGCCTAATAACGGCCGAAATGAGCAGCACGATGATGGTTTAGCACCACAACCCACCGAGCAGCATCCGCTACAGCTGGATCCACTAGCAGATGCCATGAACTATCCCGGTCAAATCACTCCCATCGTTCACCCGTCAGATCCCACTTCCATGCTTAGCTCCCAGTCTCAAACACACCCGCAGACCATGCAAGTAACAATGACAGCTTCTTCCGTACTCTCTCAAGTGGCCAGGAGCCTAGTCCAACAGTCACTCAACCATTCAACGATCTGGCATCAACTTCAAGTCTAGGGCCTATTGAAAAACCAGATGGCCAAGTTCCAGGGAGTCATGAACAACATCCAACTGGTGGGCCTCAACCCGGATCTCAAATGACGCATATTGATGATGAACCTGAAGATATGGACGTATCTGAAGGCACAATGGTATAGCTTAGCTGCCAACGTGATTATCATAATTATGTTATATAAGTATGTAATACATGCACTGTATATAATTGTAACAACACTCGACCCGAGTCCAGATATTATTCGACTGACTTACAAACACGCATGTGTAGTAAATATGAATAATGTATGACACTAAAATAATTAAAGTTCCAGCTTTGTTACGTAATATTATTCTCATTAGTCCTTTAGCGTGAGTATAAAAACACATTAACCCACAACAGTTCAAAGTTCGAATTCAGTACTGAATTGACTGCCTTCTGAGTACAAGGATAAGGTGTTTCATATTAGCTAAAGCCGTGTCAAAGTCTTTTATATCATTAGCCACTGTTGGAACTTTAGGCTCTGATGCAACTTTGGCAATAGCACCCATCGTGCCATACATGAGGATCTCATCTCGTACGGTGACACCACTCAGATGAGCACTGGAGTTGGCAGTATCACGCACACCGGTAAGAAATCCTGTCGTGAAACCCTAGGTAGTTTTAGCGGAGAAAAACATAGAAAGATTTTCCACACATTGCTAACCAGAGTGACAGCGGTTTGGACCGGCTGAAGACCAAAGTCTGTTCCAATTTGAAAGTGAAAGGGATTCAGGATTAGGCGGATGTGGGTAGCCCGTGGACACTTGTTTTGTACTACAAGTGTATGGGATAAAGTACATACTATGAAATGAGCTTATTATGTGTATTTACCTTTAGTGAGAAAGGGTCTGATAAACTGGTTCTGCCTGCTTCTCCATAGAGTGAGCTTGGGTCTGGTTTTATCTCTAGTGCTCTGCTCAAACCACTCTCTACTGAGGATTTTGTCCTCGTTTAGTTGGATGACTCCCCCATCGATCAGTAAGCTATGTTCGTCCTCAGCTTAAGGTGCGGCTGGTCCCCCTTAGTATCCTTGTATTCTGAACCCCTCCACAATTCGCAGCTGTTTCTTGTATACAGAATGGAGATTCATAACCAATGGATGCATTCATCACTGAAAGGGTTTGGAGGATATCCACCTACCCAGTTCCTTTGGCATATACTTTGCGCCGGCAAGTTGACCTGACAAGCGATTCTTTGGTCTCTTACTTACTGTTCTATCATCACTTCTCTACTAAGGATCAGAGAAGGCGTACAACTTTACAAAGTACAGCGAACTTTGCTACTTACTCTCATCTGCAAGAGGCACAGCAACGGAATCAGAGCTCGGGACTGGTCATATACAGGTTGGACGTTAGCGGTTTCCATGACTCTCTGGTTATGAGGTGCAATGGAGGCCGTGTACTTCTCCGATAATCTTTCGCGGTGTTTTCGGAAATTTCTTCCCTCTGTGTGTGGGAATCCGCTTGTGGAAGTGGTCGGCGATCTCGAAACTGCGGGCCTATTGCAACGAGTCAACTGGCCCCCAACTCATGATCATAGTGGGCCTTGTTGCGAGCATCAATTCACGACCGCGATTCTTTAGAAAGGGGTTGCCCAGACATTGGCCAGCAATGGGTATGTGGGGGAGCGTCAAGGCGGGCACAGGGGAAGGTGCAGGTAAAGGCTGGTGAGAAGGCTTAAAAACGTGCTGGGCTGCACGGAAACAACACCGATGGACCCTAACGAGAACGTGCACTAGCTAACACAAGAAGGTTAACCCACAAGAGAGCGGGGTTGTTTCATTACCGTGCACCATTTGGCTACGGTCGAGTTTCACGTGCTTGGTTGGCGGATGGGAGCATCCAGCACACTTGTCTGGACCCGTCTGGGGGGACTGCTCGCATCGCAAAGCGCCTGACAACATCCTCTCCATCATCGCGCCTCTCGCATCGCGGCATTTTCGTACCAGCGTATGACGTAAGCAGGAAAACGAAAGTCGAGTGCGTGTAATGTTGCGCCCTCGTACTGCCCTCTCGCTACTCTCTCTATGGAAGAATCATTGACCATTTCGCTTCAGAGTACCCACACACCGATCACAAGAACAGATCCAAAACACCTGACATCAATGCCTAGGCAGACATAAACCCCAAGTGTACGCGAAATTGGTGAGTTCCAGTTGCTTCCAAAAC